>JASCZI010091739.1:0-16293 GCA_036250425.1 Stylosanthes scabra | reverse complement strand
TCATATATATATATATATATATATATATATATATATATATATATATAAAATTGATACTGGTAATACTTTTTTTAACAGGGCATGTAATGGACTGTAAATTCTTTCAAATAATAAGGAATGATATCACTAAAAATAAATTTATATTGCAAATGAAAATTATGCGATTAAGATAAAATAATATAAGAATCAAAATATGATATGAATAATAAATATGATATGAAAAATAAATGTGCATTATATTAAATGTATAAGAAACGTCTGTTTTGAATATTCACTCAAATTTACACATTAAATAAGGCAATAACATAACAATGAAACAAAACAGGAGTGTGTGAGATTATTTCACTAATAAGCATTATTAAATTAATTAAAGTCAAAAAAGGAAATAGTTGGTTGCTTTTGGCTAAAAATGAGTTGGTTATCAATGTATTTAATAATGATTCTAAAAGTATTACTTAGTAGAACCATTTTTTGGTTTTGTATGTTGTATTAAGGTTTTGTCTATGATAGTAAAAGTATATAGTGTCCTAAGGATTATGAAAAAGATTCTAAATATGTGGCTATGGTTATTTCTAATATATATCTATATTTTTTTTTATTTTAGAAATAACATTTGAAACCTTAATAAACCACTAGATATTTTCACCACCTAAGAAATTTCTTAAATTGAATATAATTAAAGGAGGGTAAAATTGATTTCTCAATAAAAGATGAGGTTGATTAGTCATTTCAAACGAGTGGGAACCTGAGCCAATCATGAAAAACTATTCTTACAAGCTTTCAAAAAAATCTCCAGCTCTCAAAATCTAGAAGCAAAAGCTCATTGACTTTTTGAGTCATGAAACAAAAAACATAGATGTTACTATTTGAGAGCAGTAACACTTGAGGTAATTGTTTTTCCTTATATTCTAATTGTCATGTATAATAATAATAATATTAATGTGTGATGAAGAATAGTAACTAATTATTAAATAGTAATTAATGTGACATGAAGAATAATAAGTAATTGTTAAATAGTTAATAATAATATTAATAATACTCAACTGGTTATGTATAATAATAATAATATTACTAATTATTAAATGGTAATTACTAAGTTGTCAAAATTTGAAATATGTGTCCTTTAGTTTATGAAGTTATTAAATATTTATCGTATTTTATGAATTTATAATAGTTTACTTTAAACGTGGAAAACTTTGATAGTTAAAAATACATTTCACAATAATGAGTTTTTTTTTTTTTTTGAACAAACACGGTAATGAGTTTAATTTTATGTTAGTTAATTAACTTCAAAGATAAATTTGATTTTGTCCATATAGTTCATTTTTTATTTATGTGGTAAATCCAAATCCAAGATATCAACGGAGGAAGAAGTTAGACCATTTTTTCCCAATACTGCGTCCAACGTTAGACCATTTTTTGTCCCAACACTTTGCCCCAATATCAGGTCCAATGTTAGGAACACTTTTGGCCCAATTAACTTCCTCTGACATCACACATTAATCGTGTAATTACAGAACTTATTAAATGAGTCCATGTCAGCATAAGAGATGTTTAACCATATTCCTTTCTATTTGCATGGCAACCCCCCAAATGGACCTATTATGCCAAAACTCCCTAGTCCATCAAGAACTAGAATATTCTTTCCCCATGATTATGATGCTTGACTTCTTATAAAATGTGCCATGATGTCCATTTTGAGTGATAATACTGTTATGGTATTTTTTTTTGCTATTTCATATTTATCTTATAGATTTTCAAAGAATTGGTAATATAGATCAACGCAATATCCTTAGTTAAAAAAAATAAAAGAAAAACTAAAGTTGATTTTGTGCTCCTTATGGATCATGACTATTTATTAGTATGAAATTATCTATGATTGGATAATATATTAAAATTTGATTGTTAATGGAATCTTTATTTGAATAGAATCAATGGTTGGAGATGTTTTCATCAATGATTGCTAGCGATGTGACCCTTGATGTTATATTTAATGGCACAGGTGGAATCAGACATGGTGCTTTGCAACTGTCATGTTTTAGAGTGCCAGAATTGATATATACAAGTTCAAAGAATTTTCTCTACATGAAGGAGTTGAGAAAGTAATAGATTAAAAGGAGTAAAGAAAGTGTCATATGAAACTAATTTGTGATCACAAACTTTACTTTAATTAGACTGGTACAAGATGATTAAATTGAATGAAATATCAAGATGGGACACTTCTGTTTATGTTACACTTTATCAAACTTCTCAAGAACCACCACAAAGAAGAATTTGCTATATTAATTAAGAAGAAATAATGATGATTTTGATAAAACTCTCACACATAAACTGATTGAAATGTGAAAACTCAACAATTCCATTCAGGCCATGACACCTTTATTGACAGCTAAACTTGCTGGAAAGTATGTAGACGTGAATGGAATTGTTTAGACTACTCAGCACTTTGGGAATCCGTTAACTGTGGTACCCTGCGCCATTTTGAGTGTGTGTACCAATATCTTTGGTAGCACTCTTGCTGGAATTTGGCAACACTCTGCACCCGCTGAGAAAAAGGATTGAAATACTTTTCCTTTGTATGTAATTGTGATTGTGAAATGATTTAGTTTGTAAATGTTTCAAGTCATGAAGAAAAATTCTACAACCTTAGATCTTCTTCGATGACTCATGAATCCGAATATATTTGGAATTTATGTAAAGTAACCTATTATAAAACCATATGCAATTTCTTTCGGCGTGAACCTACATAGGCAGGTGATAGGTTTGGATTTGTAGCTGTAGATAATCATTCTGCTTTCAAATATAAATATGTAAGATCAATTAATCAATTGGATTATGAATCTATGTCACATTGTTAGACTGTTACTTTTCTTTTGAATAAATTTTTTCGTGTTCTAGGAGCATATTGATTGTGTCCATGCCTTGGAGCAGCATATCATTATGTGTCCTTTTGAAATGATCCTTGATATTAACATGGATTGCATTATTATGGTAATTTTATCGAAACCTTTCTTTTTTTGGTTTGTGTGTGTAGTCTCAAGGATGGAACACTCAACTGGGAAATAATAGAAGTTTTGCTTTGCACAGTATGTTTTATTTATCCTAGCTATTTGTTGAAAGTTTAGTCCAGCATTGATAGTCTTATACATTTGGGGTCATCGCAGCAGTCTCTTGTTCAATTGTTCTTAACAATTTTGTTGCTTTACTCTTCTATGACATTGGATCTTTACTTCTACAATTAACTATTTAATCGTGCAGTTTTTCTATTTTTTAATCTTTTTTAGTTTGTATATAACTCTTGTTTTTTCTACAAGTTGGTGACTTTTATGAAGCAATTGGAATGGATGCTTATATTCTTGTTGAGTATGCGGGTTCCTTCTTCATTGAATAGGATAAGTAAATTGCTTCCATTTCCCATTTTTATGCAGGCAGTACTTAGTAATTTATGGTATTTATTTATCAAATTATAAAATATTGTAATTTCAATTATGATTATTTAATTTTTAAATTAAAAATTTTGTTTTTTAAACATTTAAATGGTTAATTTTTCTAAAATGAAGAATCAATAAATAATAAATAAATAAATAATAAAAATTATATTCTTACCCTCCTACATCTTATACAAGTTTTGTATTTTTAGTATAAGATTTAAGATATGGTATATTTTATTATGGGAAATATTTTCCCTTTTAATTGTATTTTTTTATGTTATTAAACTTATTTAAATACATCTATATGATAAAATAATTTTAATATTATTTGCATATTAATTTTAATTATTTATTAATTTAATTATTTTTTAAATATAATTAATTTTTCTTACACATATAGACGATTAGTGTTTTAATACTGGTAGCACGATCTGATGTAGTGTTGAAGATTCCTACAAAATTCAGTGAACCCTTAAGCATTCAAAGATTTGGATGAGTTTCAAAGTATATACCATCAATTCTTCATCGTATATTAGCGTTTCCTTGTTTATAGTATAGGAAAATTTTGGCATGTGGCAATTGTTTTTAGCGGAACATCACGTTCCGGTTGAATTCACCATTAAGATATATTATATAATATGTTTGATGGATGAGATTGCATGTGTTTCTATCGGGATAGTAGGTATTTGTTTGGAAACACGGTGGTCGCTCATGTAATTCAATAGGTGTCCAGTTTCAGTTCTTTTGGGTTGGCATTAGAACCCTTTTACGGCTTCATCTTTTTACACTCCGGCTTGTTGGAGCCAAGCCGCCAAACAGTTGCGGCAATGTTAAGGGCCCGTTGGCGTTGGGCTATAGTGAATGGGGTTTTTTTTTTTTGTTATATTATTCAACCATATCATTTTGGATCCCACACAGGACTACGTGACCATTCATGCGACCATATAACATTGGCTGAAGAGGCACGACCATAACATTACTAACAAAGTTCGGTGTGCTAATAAGACTCAGATATAAATCGATTAAGGTCATATTTTTCATCTTCAGATAATAGATAATGGAAAACGGAATTGTTAAATTTTTTATATGCGCAAATTAATTGTTACATACTTGTGTAACTTTTCAGAATTAGCTAAATAAACTGAAAAAAAAAGTTCATAAACACATATACACGTGTCATTAATTAAGAAAAAATATTTCATCGTCAATGTTATGTTTGTAGTGATCGAAAGAAGAAATTATGTTGTTACCACTATTCTGTTGTACAAGTAAACTAAACTTTTTGAAGAAAACTCACAAACGTAGTGTATTCTTTTTGTAATAAATATATGGTGGAGACTCTGGTGCATCATATGTTTTTATGACCAAGCATAACCAAGAGGGGTAAGCCAATAGCGTGAAGACACGCGTACCAACAGAGATGAAGCTGTAGCGTTGGTTGAAAAGTTGACCCAATGGAAAAAGTTAATTGAGGGTGACTCACATTAGTTAAAGGTTTCCTAAACTGTGTCCAAAATGGTAAAATCACCAACAAAGTAGGAAGAATGGACCAAGTAAGTATGGATTTGGTGAAAAAAATTGGAAATTGAAAAGATTTGTCAAGGAGGCCGATTGCTGAAGGGCTTTTAGAACACGAAACAGGGAGAACGTTTGGTTGAGGGGGGTAGTCGAAGAATGAAGAGCATGGCTGAGCGGAGACAAACGCCATCGCAGGATCGGTGTCGCCGCCGGCGTGGACTGGGCGCGTGACTGGTAAGATCTCTTCCGCAGTAATTTTATTTTTTTCTTCGACGAATGGGGATCGTTGTCCCATGGTTTGACGAAAACAAATTTGTGTTGGAGTTTAATGATATGCGGAAAGAATGATGCGTCCATACTAAGGGTTTAATGATATATGTTATTTGGTGCAGGCAGCAAACATGGATGCAGGAATGGAAGGCAACATAGACTTGGCGCAAGTAGAAACCATGGAACGTTAGGAAAAGTTTTTATTCTTCAGTAGTTATTGGCCTAATTTCGTTTCATAAAAAATTAGGAGCCTAATTTGAAGTTACGACAAATTCTGGTAACAAAAATTTTTTGGACCCCATCTTCATATTGTCATGGAAAATATACTTTCATAAATACTTTTTAAATTTTATGTTTTCACCCATGTTCTTTATTGTTTCTTTTTTCTTTATAATTATTACAGATAAAAAAAGCAATATATTGGAGTAAATATTCAAATTGGCCCCTGAAATTTGAGATCGACCTTAAATTAGCCCCTCAAATTTCATTGGCCTTATTTTGGACTCCCAAATTTCTAATTTTGTTTCAATTTAGCCCTTCTGTTATCTTGCTGCCCACTTGAATCGTTAGGTTGCCACGCTGGCTGTAACTCAAAAACATAATTTTGCTCTTGGCGTCACAAGACTCATATACGACTTCGTCCTTCCGTTTTTGAGTTAAAAACACCTCTAATGAGTTAAAAATGACGTCGTTCTTCCAGTTTTGAGTTCAAAACACTTCTAATGAGTTCAAAAACGAAAAAATAACATCATTTATGAGTCTTCTGGCACAAAGAGCAAAATTCCGTTTTTTGAATTACAGCCAGCGTGACGATCTAATGGTCTACGTGGGAAGCAAGATAACGGAAGGGCTAAAGTGGAACATAATTAGAAATTTAGGGGTCCAAAATGAGGCCAATAAAATTTAAGGGATTAATTTGAGGCTGATCTCAAATTTCAGGGTCAATTTGAGTATTTACTCCAATATATTGTTTTTGTTCATCCCAACCTCTTATAAACTTACTCATTCCCAACCCAAAACCCCCTTAACCCTATACACCCAATAACATTTTTATACATCAGCCCATTCTGAGAACAATTCAACCATCCATAAGCCTCTTTACTCTTTCAGAGGTCCACATCCAACCTTTAGCCCAATCCAACACCAATCCCGCATTTACCATTTTCTCCATCTATCTAATCTTGCCTCCCAATATGCGACATTCCATGACTCGCTCAATAAGCTCTTCGCATCCCGTTTCAATGCTGACCCGCACGTTCCACGTGGGAGCATCTCATTGAGCGGTCATTTTTTGGCTACTCTATGGCACGGACTCTGCGTCCACCAGAGACAGGCCCTAAATATATTTAAGGTAGTAATAAAAAATAATTATTATTTGGTTGGATAATAACAATAGAGTAATTTTAACAATTATAGACACAGCAAACATTGTATACATGTATTCTTTAATCATTATTTACTTATGAGGACCTAGTTACAAATTTGAAATCAGTACAGAAAAATCTTTTGGAGAAAAGTGCTGGAGCTAATTTAAAATTTGATGAAATTCTATTGACAAGCAGATTAAAGCTTGGTTTGGTAAAGTTTTTCGAGGAGGTGCTAGAACTTTTTAAATGCACACGCACCTCATTATGTGTTTGGTAAATTAAAAAGACGATGTGCTTGTGCTTGCAGCTCTTAAAAGACAGGAGTGCTTTTGAAAGCACCTAAGGATGAGGTTTTCAAAAATGGCTTGTGATTATCAATATTAAAAAGTCTAATATAACCTCATTTATTAATAAATGTCCATATTTATTATTACATTTATATCTATTATAGTCTTTTTCAAATTTTAAAAGTCATTTTATCAAACACAGTTGTTGTTGCTTGTACTTATTAAAAGACATATTTTATTTGATTTTATCAATCACATATGCTACGACTTTTAAAAATCTATCTTGTGAAAGACAACTTTCATAACCTACTGTCAAAAAATAAAAACTATACCAAACCAAATTTAAGTAAACTTTTTTTAGTAAAGACTCTCTTATTTGATAGACAAAACTTACTACTTGTCTATTGTCTATGGTAAAAACATTAGTTCATAAAAAGCATTAAATTTGAAATATATACAATATTCATTAAATAATGACTATCTAATTCTAACAAAGAATAATTTTTCTTTTAAAAATACTGGGACTTGATTCAGTTTATTCTGAAACTATGGGATCCAGTACCATAACTAAAGGGAATTAACGCAATTTTTTAAACGAAACTAAACATGTAAATAGGGGTTAAGAATGGTTTCTTTTTGTTTCCATTTATTTTGTTAAAAACATGTTTAAAAATACTGTTAGCAGAGTTTTAAATCTAATTAGAATTAGAATCACCCCATCAAAATTAAAAAAAAAATACACGTATGTAGACTATGAGAACTTTGTTTTAACATCATAACCGGAGATTGCATTAAATGATTTTATTTTTATTAGGCCAATTAATCAAGCTAATTTAGATTCCAAACCAACAACGCATGCTAGTTGATAATCATTTGTTTCATTTTTCCCGTGGTTCAATGCAATGCATTTATTATCAAGGGAAATAGAACCTGTTGGAATTCGCATATCCATGAAGAATTGAATTAAATCCATCCAAATAACTAATTAGATAGTGTGAGTTAAGTCATGGTCTGTTTGGCAAAGGAGATTTTGGGACTTAGCTAACATCAACTAAAAGTGAAACAAACACAACATGGGAGAGGCTGGGCATTTTGATCTACACAATATTTTGAATGATTTATTTGGACTTTTTATCATTCGCTAAAAGACAAAATAATTACTGAGTAATGGAAATACTCATTCACATGATGTTCCGCTACTTTTGAACGGAACATGAGAAAATCTTCCGTATCGTATATTACTTGGCGCTTCAAAAAACATAAAAGAATATTTATCTTGAAAATTTTAAAGAAGAGAATGGTGGCGCAGTCTGGTGACTCACCACATTAAGAGGAATAACCGATGGTGAGTGATGAGTACTTTTCTAAGAACCCAACCTTCACTTCCCGGTTCATAAATCGAAAGTCTATAAAATTATTAATTGTATTTTTTATTCAGAATATATTCACCTACTAACTAAACGAATAGATAAAAAAATTTTATCCCGGAAGTTAACTTGGGGACAAGTGCTGGATACTTTTGGAAGGACCCAACCTTGCCTTCGGAAGACCTTGTAATTATTGGCTTGTTTTTCAGGCAATATTCATGTACCAGTGAAATGGCCGAAAAATCTATTCCAAAAGTTTTATAGAAGATTATGGTTGCACAAATTTGTGTGTGCCATCATATTGATTGAATAAAATAAGTAAATATCATATGCTTCCATTTCCCTGGCTTAAGCTTGTATTACTTTGTAACTTATAATATTTATTTGTTAAACTTTTAAATATTGTAATTTAAATTATGATTATTTAATTTTCAAATTAAAAATTTTGGTATTTAAATATTTAAATAGTTAACTTTTTCTAAAAAGGAAAATCAATAAATATACAAAAATTATGTTCTTCTTCCTGCATCTTATACAAGTTTGGTTATTAAAGGTATTTTGTATTTCATTATGGCAAATATTCGCTTTTAATTGTATATTTTTGTGTTATTAAACTTATTTCAATTGAAAAATACATGTAAATGATAAAACAAATTTTAATATTATTTATATATTATTTAAATTATTTATTCATTTAATTAAATATAATTAATTTTTGTTAGACAATTAGATAGAGATGCTTTTTCAATTAGCGTTTTCATATTGGCATCTATCATATATATGATCTCTAAGGTTAACCGAAATATGATATGATTAATGATTTATCATATCATTAATTGTATCCAAAGAGTTAAATAAGGTCCTTTTTGCAGGAGGAGCTTTTTGTGTTATCAAAAGTCTAGAAAAAATTGGGTTAAATTTGAGGATCGTAACACAAAATTTTGTTCCTTAAGAATGGTAGCTAGAGTACGGAGTCAGATTTGTTGAAGAATGAAGCGTTTCCCTTCTTTTATGATTTGTTTTGTAGAGTGTTGATTTACACTGTTTGGATGGCATCTCTAGCCTGCTTTGAGTGAGGAAGCTCCGAGAAACCTTACCAAAGAGGTTACTTTTGGTGAGGTTGAGGCAGCAGTGAGGGGTATGAATTCCTTTAAAGCTCTCGGGGTTGATGGTTTTCATGCATATTTTTATAAGGAATACTGGCATATCGTTGGTGTTGATGTATGGCAGCCTAGCAAGTGTATTTTTGAAGGAGAACGGATAAGTCCTTCAATGCTTGAAACTCTCATTGTGCTTGTGTAATGTTGTCTACAAAATCATTACCAAAATTTTGGTTGTCTGGCTGCGTCCTTTTCTTTCTGAGATCATTGGCCCTCTCCAAGGGGGATTTGTCCCAGGGAGGGGAGCACCTGACAATATCATCGTGGCGCAAGAGATCCTTTTATTTCATGAAAAGGACCAAATCCAAAAAAGGAGTCATTGGCTCTAATATTGATCTTGAGAAAGCATACGATAGGGTGGACTGGAATTTTTTAGAGCAAACTCTTGATTTATTTGATTTTCCCTTGGCAACTTCTAGACTGATTATGACTTGTATCCGTGAGTCCTCCATCTCTGTTCTTTGGAATGGTGAGAAACTTGATAGCTTCAATCTTAAGAGGGGTATTAGGCAAGGGGACCCCCTGTTCCCTTACTTGTTTGTTATGTGTTTTGAGTGCTTAGCCTGCCTTATAACTGCCCATGTTGATAATGGGTCCTGGGATCCTGTGGATATTCCCCGTGGTGGCACTAGGGTGAGTCACTTGATGTTTGCTGATGATCTGTTTCTATTTTGCAAAGCTAGGAAAAGCCAAGTTTTTATTGTTATGAAGGTGCTTAATACTTTATGTAGTGCTTCAGGTATGAAAGTCAATATATCTAAATCTAAAGCACTTTTCTCTCTAAATGTCATCCGTAGAAGGAAAGAGATTTTTTCAAGTATCTCTAATATCAGGTTCACACAAGACCTAGGAAAATATCTAGGGGTTAATCTTGGTCATTCTAGTGTTTCTCGAGCCTATTTCCATGATGTTGTTGACAAGGTCTGGAGCATATTAGCCAACAGGAAAGGTAGGCTGTTGAATAGAGCGGGAAGACTATGTCTCATTAAGTTTTTAGCTTCCTCACTACCAATTTACCAAATGCAAGTTTCTCTTCTTCCTACTCAAACTTGCAGCAAAATTGATTCAATAACTATGCATTTTCTCCGGAAAGGCACTACTGTAGGGAAGTTTATGAGTCTGGTTAATTGAAAAAAGGTAGTTATTCCTCGTAAATTTGGAGGTTTGGGAATTCATGATTTAAGATCAGTGAATTTATCTCTCTTGGGGAAACTAGTTTGGCAGCTAATTCAGCAGAAGGATAAACTTTGGGTGAAATTGCTAGTGGGAAAAATACAATTTCAAGGCTTAGGATTGGTCCTCCTTATCTGCTACTCATGGTTCCCATGTATGGAAGAGCATTGTTGCAGCCTTTCATGAATTACAAGACGGGTTCGAGTGGGATCAGGCTTGGGAATGGTCCTCCTTATCTGCCACTCATGAATTGCAATACCTCTCAATCTTTCTGGTTTGGCTCTTGGCTCCTATTTGGCTGCCTTGGGGAGCATCTCCCATTTATTCATATTTCAAATTCTGCTCTTACTATTGAAGATGTCTGTTCAGGTGATGGCTGGAATTTTGGCATGCTTGCCACCCCTTTTCCCCAAGATCTGCATAATTTAATTAATTGTTTTTAGCTAAGGGTGTATCAAAATGATGATCCATCGTGGATGTGGGCTTCTTCCTCTTCAAAAGTCTATTCAGCTAGAAGACAGCTAGAAGAGGTTACTTTTGATTGGCCAAAAAGCTTTTAAATTGGCAGGATTCTGAAAACTGGCTTTGAGTTTGGAGATTGAGAGTTTCAGAAAAGATCAAATGTTTTATGTGGTTGTGCCTTCATAAAACTCTTCCTACTAATGAAGGTTCAAAAGAGGATTATCGCAAAGCAATCTCTACCTCAGGTGCAATCTTTATCCAGAAACTGTTCTTCATTGTCTTCGGGATTGTTCTATGGCTCACTGCATCTGGAATCATATGAATTTGATGACTTCAGCTTTCATCTCTCATATGGATATTAAAAACTGGTTTTGGAGTAGGATTCACAGGAATGAATTTGAATTTTGCTCCACACTTTGGTGAATTTGGAAGGATAGAAATAACACAATTTTCAATTCAGATGAGATTTGTTCTTCTTTGAAGATAAAGTCGAGCTCAATCGTATTTTTTATAATATGCAACCTACTACCTCTCCCGCTTGTCTTCTTGTGGATTGGGTTCCTTCCCATGGTTCTATTATGAAAATTAATTGTGATGCTAGTGTGGTAGAAGATAGATCTTTGACTGGGTTTGGATGTGTAATTTGAGACATGATGCATGAGCATCATTAAGAGTTTTTCTTACTAATTCACACATAAATCATTGCATAATTAGTTCAATATTCATTGTAATATGTTAAACTTCTAAATCAATTAGATACTTTGATTATTATGTTGATGATTTGTAGGAAAAGTGAAAAAGAAAGTTTGGAAAACAAGAAAACAGAGAAAAAAACAAAGGATTCTGCAAAACAGAGAACTTGGCAGAGTCATTCACGCCTAGGCTTGACACCCCACGCCTAGGCGTGGTCAAGCAAGCCTTCAATCAAGCCTCAGCACCATTCACAAATGCCTAGGCGTTAGTCCACATGCCTAGCCGTGGCCTAGCAGCAGCAGAGAACCTTACAATACCCAAGCACGAAAGTATAAGCATGGCTGCAGAAGTATAGGCGTGGCTGAGCATTCCCAAGGAAACAAGCACCCACGCCTAGGCATCCAACCACACGCCTACGCGTGACCAAGCCACTCCAAAGCCAGAATACAACATCAAGCACCCACGCCTAGGCGTCCAGCCCAAAGTCTAGGCGTGGCTGAGTAGCAACCAAGGAAAGGGCCACATGGTGCAGCCACGCCTAGGCGTCCACACAAACGCCTAGGCGTGGGCTTTCACCACTCACCACGCCTAGGAATTGGGCTTTCATAAACTAATATTCCTAAGTTTTTCTTTTATTTCATCAACTTCTGTTTCTACTTTTGATCTTAGACTAATATTATCTATACTCTAAAGTTTGTATATGGGTTTTTCTATTTCAAAAAGTTTACTATTATTATTTTCCATTCTTCCTAATTGATTTTTCATTATATCCAACATAGTATTAGTAAAATTAAGTTGTTGATGTAATTTTCTAATATCTTTTTTCTCTATATTTCCTTCTGTATTATTATCTTTATAAGGAGAAGCTTCAACTTCTAAATCTTTTCCAACTGATATTTTAACAGTTTCTTTTAGGAGGATATTCTGATTCTATTATACCACTTGTGCTGGTTTTCCACACAGATGTTGTCTTGGTTAATGGACATAACTTCTTATCATTTTTAACATAATAATTACTATACCAATCAAAGAAATAAAGATTAATTTTATTTTCTCTCATATATTCATAAAATAGTTCTCTTATTTTTATTACTTCTTCTTTAGTATGATTATTAAAGTACCATTCTCTTACATCTTTAATATAATTTGCATTAAAATCTTCTCTTATCCAATCTTTATCAATTTCAAAGGATTCTTCTTTGATAATAACACCTAATATTTGCGATCTAGTTGGAGAGTAGTTTGTATCTGTTTCATATATTGGAATAGCTATGTTAGGTTTGGTATTATTAATTCCTACAATATTATCTATGTTTTCTTAAGATAAATTATCTATAGAATTTCTACGACTAATAGTCTCTCTTATATTAAGGATTCTTATAGATTTGTGATCTATTCATTCTTATTCTAATATCTGTTCCTTCTCTAATAAGTTCTCTTAATTTAATATTTTCTATTTGTGATTCTTCAATTATATCAGAAATAACCCATTCTCCTGGCAATCTTTTTACTAATTCTTCATGTTTTAACTTTTTTGGTGTTTGTATATTAGACCTTCTAAGATTTGCATGCATAATTATAGTTTCTTCTTTTGAAGATTGTCTTAAATTATAATTAACTTTATTAATTTTATAATATATTCTATAAATTATTTCAAAAGGATCATACTTTTCATTTATAATCTTTTCATCTGATTGAACATGTAGTTTTAATGCTTGCCACTTATACTCATTTTTTAAATTCATAGCATAATTTGGGTAACAATTAAAGAATACAGGTCCATCATGACAATTACTCTCTAAAATTCCTATTAAAGAATCATTATACTGTGGAAATCTGGTATCTCTTAGTAATAATAATATTGGAAAATTTATTCCTATTCTAAAGTTAGGATTCACTGCAACTTGTATCAATCCTATGTGAATAAAATCATATCCTTTATTATTATGCTCTTTTAGTCTGTCTTCTTCAAAAATAGTAATTGTTTTATTGTTACTCGTTCCAGGATAACTATACTCTAACATATGGATTTCATAATCTTTTCCTTCCCAAAAGGACCTCTTTTTACATACTTCATTTTTATCTATTATAGGTATACTCCAATTATGAAAGTTTTCTAATTTAGCTATTTCTAATTCATTTTTAGTTCCAGAACTTGATGCTTCATTATTATCTGTTTTTATTATTAAAGAATTATTTTTCCTAGATTTAGATTACTCATGGTTCTCAATAATCTAGCCATTTTATGGTTAAAACTTGTGAGTTACGGGACCATCCTCACTGACCAACGGATTTACTGCCTTAATTGGACTTACTATCGGGAACACGATCTGGGCTGACCAACGTATTAATAGTTCTCACTACTACTTCAAGTCTTAACTATAAAAAATATTTAAATTATAGAAAACAAAGTAATTTAAATCTTAGGTTATAATGAAAGCTACCAGAGTCCTCCCCTTTCGGAATGGCTCTGATACCACTAATTTTTTAAAGTTTATAATTTAAAACTAATTTTAAAAGTTTATAAGAAGTTGAAATAAACTTAGACTAACCACTTTAACTACGATTAGATAAAACACTTTTAACTCATTCAATTTTAGTGGCTTTTTTAATTCTCATAAGACTTTGATATTTATTCAAATTCTTGTATTGTAACAAAGATTTTTTGTGTTTAGTTAGCATGTTCTTTTTATGCATCACTTTCATTATCTTGTTAATTTTCGCTACTCTCATATGTAATTTACCCATTTTATTAATAATTTGTTTAATTTTTTCTGCATAACTTGCTGTTTTAATATTTAAAAATCTTTTTCTATTTTTAAGATGTTTATAAGTTTTCATTATATAAATCTAATATCAATAAACAAAACTAGATAAGGAAATGAAGGTAATACTTACAAAAATAATTAGACTTTTATTGCTCTGAAGAAGTTGATACAAGGATCTGGAAACTGATACAAAATTTGAAAGAAGACTACAAAGATGATTATAGAGAGAGAGAGAGTGCTTTTTCCTTTCAAAATTGGATGCCTTATTCTAATGAGGTCTTTAGTATTTATAGACCTCTAATGGGTTACTATTTGACCAACTTTTACTATTTGTCGACAATCATTGTTTGCTTTTACTATTTGCCGACATTTACTGTGTACCGACAATTACTATTTACTTTTACTGTTTGCCGATATTTACTATGTACCGACACCTTTTACATTTCCTATGGGTCTTGAGAATATTGAAAGTATTGTGTAGGGTTGGATTGAACTTTTTCATCTTCTCCTAAAGATACAGCTTGTATGGCTTGTAAAGAATTCTAAATATCTTCTACTGATGTTGCCGCTGCTAATGCTGCTAAATTTTGTTGCTTCTGGGCTAAAAATTGGAACTCTTTTTTCATAAGATATTTTGTTAATCATATTATTGCTTGAAGTCGTAATTGCAGGATGTTTTTGTGATGATGATAACCATTGAACAATAGTTGTTTTTCTTAATAAATTGAGATCATATTTACTCCACCATTTGATCTTAATAACTCTTATTAAATATTATATACCGGGAGAATCTTCAAAAGCTGCTGAATCATGGTCCCAAGACATAATCCAACTTATTCCAAGGCTGCTATAAATGATTTGAATTTATATAAATATAATGTATATATTTTAATAACAAATGAAATGAATTGATGATTGATGAAAAGCTTTCGTAATTCTTTTCTGCCTTGTCAAGTGTCCTTTCAAGTTATTTTATGTTTATTTAATTTTAATTTTAATTTATACTCATCATTTTTAAATTAATTATATTTTTAATTATAAATAATAATTTAAATAAACACAAAATTTTATTGAACATTTATAAATTAAAAAACAAATATTTTTAATTAATTATAACATACTTTTTTCAATTTATAATTATATAATATCTATTAAATATTTGAAAAATATATATAATAGTTACAAAAAATGCGTTTATAATAGAAATTGAGATTTTATGTTAGTTAATGACATGTATTTCAAATTTTATTGTTAAATTTTCCATAAATTATATATATTTTTTATTTATTTGAGACCGGTTTAACGGTTTAATCAATGACCAATGGTTGAACCTTTAAATCAGTAAACCAGTAGCCTTACCGGTTTGATGACCAATACGATTTTCAACTATGCTTAAAAGGGTAAAGAATTTAATAAAAAAAACTATTATTTTTTAAAAATATTAAAAATTTGAAAAATATAAAACTTTCTTTATATAAAAATTAGGATTATAATAGAGTTTATGATTTAGCACTCCAAATAATTAAATTGTCACTGATGCGGTAAATCTTTTCACGATTCGCAACAATCCGACAAGTGCATCGGATCAAGTAGTAATCCACTAGAGTGGGTTATCGTTCCCAACGAGGAAAGGGGATTAACCAATACTTTCTTACAAATTCTTCAATTAGATCAAACAAGAGAACAATAGTAATCTAGTATTAAACCAGAAAAGTGAATCAAGATCAGCAAATATTATCAATCAAATACTATGACAAAAATCAATTACAAAACTGCAAATATTACTAAAGATTTATC
>JASCZI010091738.1:3865-13904 GCA_036250425.1 Stylosanthes scabra | reverse complement strand
TAACATACTCTAACTAACAAAACTTCTATCTACACATTACTAAATCCTAACCAAAATAGAGTAAATTTGTACTACCCTCCACATTCACATCCCGGGCTATATATGTGGGCAACACGATCAAGGCGGTACATCATCTCTGTTGCTGATGGCAAGATCTTGGTCCGATCCGCCATGGCTTTTCACTCCTTCTCTCCTCCCTTTTCTTCTCTCTCTCTTGATGCGTGTGCATCATTCATGGTTTTAGGCCCTAATTTCTTATATTTTTAGTAGAGATTTAGCTTAATACTCAAGTAACTTAGCTTAATTCTTCATCAATTATTATCTTAAGTATTCTGCTATGTTTTGCAGGAATTTAAAGAGAAAAGAAGTTAGGAGCAGACAACAGAAGATAACTTGAAGAAGAAGAAATTAAATCAGAGGTTCATCCTGGACTATATAGGTCACGTTTAGACCATGTCATGAGACATGGCCCAAACGTGACATCCATGATGCTCCCAAGGAGGTGCCAAGCTCCCATGATCAAGCATCAAGTCACGTTTGGCATGCCTTCCTTGGTGAACCAAACGTGACATGATCTAGGCCAAGGGAAGCTCACCAAAGCTTCCCCTCAAGTGTACAAGGTCACGTTTGGCTAGGCTCACTCCTAGGCCAAACGTGACATCCATGGACTCAAGGCAAGCTTGGGAAAGCCTGCCAAGCTCAAGAACAAGTCACGTTTGGCCCATGTCCCTTGACATGGCCAAATGTGACTCACCAAAGCTCACAAGCCATAGCACCACACAAGGCCACGTTTGAGTAAACGCGATGAAAGGAATGCTCCCTAAGTCCAAGCAAGGCCACGTTTTTGTCACGTTTTGGCCACCCAAACATGAGGTCTCTTTCCTCACCAAGACAAGGCCACATTTGGACCAAGTTCCAAACTTGGCCCAAACGTGGTTCACTCAATCCAAGATGAAGGTTCTGCAGAATTCTTGTCTTAATCAGTAAATGTAATCAATTAGGGTTTTAGTTGTTAGTATATAGCTTAGTTGTTTTTAGGTTTAGGGGCATTCCATCACGTTACAGACTTATTTTCTCATCACGTTTTCTCTACGTAATTAGGATTTAGGATTCATGTCTTCTCTTCTCTTCTTCTCTGTTATGCCATTCATCACCATGAGTGGCTAAACAATTTATCAAGCCTAGGGATGAGGGCTCTGTTCATCCCAAGCATGGATCCATAATTCAATTTCAAGTTTTCTTCTACTGTAAGTTCATCTATCATAGATCAATTTCTCTGTTCTTCACTTTCAGGAATCAAACTAACCGAGAGGTAATTTACTTCCTTGCTTTCAATTTAGTGATTTTGAGAGAAACCTAGATTGATTGTGTTAGAGAATTGTTCTTCATAATTAACCAGTGAATTAGAGATAAGGAATTGGTGAATTGTGCAATTGTTGTGTGATATTCAATTGGATTAGAGTTAGGTTGAATAAGTGACATAAAATTCAATCTAAAACCACTCTTGAATTTCACATTAACCGAATATGAATTGTTCTTCATCTTCTAATCTTTTGATTAATTAAGAGATTGATAATTAATTGAATTAGGAAAAACTAGATCACTAAGAGATTAGGGTTTAGTTAATTAGGGTTCTTTGTGATTTGATGATTGCTTGCATAAGAAGTAACTTGATTATTTGAATTAGGGTTATGTTTGGGTGAATATCTCTTAATCCTTGGCTTGTCCCTCATTATTATTTATTTTTATCACTATTCTTAATTAATTGCTTGCTGTCCAAGTTTTCTATTAATTGATTTTGTGAGATTTTGATTGATTCTGCATGATTTTAGTAGATTAGACTATATATAGATTTGATACCTCTTTGATTATTGATTTTGTCTAATTAAAGAAACCAATTAGTCATTATTTCTTAGTCCATTAATCTCCGTGGGAACGATACTCTACTCACTTTTTATTACTTGATACGATCCGGTGCACTTGCCGGTGGAGAGTCTGAAACTCCACAAGTATTTCGGGCATCAAGTTTTTTGCGCCGTTGCCAGGGATTAATCAGATTGACAATATAGTATTAATTGGTTCTCTAACTTAGACTCTTTTTCTTTTTCTTTACTAATTTGGGACTTCCTTCACTTTGACATTGGAAGCCCCCACTTGATTTGTTTGTTTGGTTACTTGTGTATGCGGGGCAACAAGGACAAACATATCTTGAACTTTGATCCTGAGATTGTGCGGACCTTCTGCAAACTCAGGAAACAATCCAAGCAGGCTCACGAAGGTTCTTCTGAGGAAGCTATTGAAGAAGTCTTTGATAACATGGCTGGCGAAGGAACTCAGCAGAAAACTTTGGGAGAATATTCTGTTCCCACTACTGTCAGCTGCGGCAGTAGCATAGTTAGGCCGGCTATTGATGCCAACAACTTTGAGCTGAAACCCTTTCTGATTCAGCTTGTACAAGAAGAACAGTTCTATGGCAATTCACATGAGGATCCAAACTTGCATATATCCACCTTTTTGCATCTTTGTGATACACTAAAGTGTAATGGCATCTCTGGCGATGCTATCAAGCTAAGGTTTTTCCTGTTTTCTCTGAGGGATAAAGCGAAACAGTGGTTGCACTCTCAACCTCTTGGTAGCATCACTACTTAGGATGATTTGGTCAGAAAATTCCTCTCCAATTTCTTTCTCCCTTAGAAGTTTGCAAAGCTTAGGCATGACATTCAATCCTTTGCAAATAAAGATGGAGAATCTTTGTATGAAGATGTCCCAGCGATGTCTTTCCCGGGTGGTTACAACTGCAAACCTTCTATGATGGATTGGCTTCAACTTCAAGGATCTTAATTGATTCCTCTGCAGGTGGTTCCTTGCAAACAAAGACAACTGTGAAAGCTCTTACATTGATTGAGTTAATTGCTAAAAATCAATATATGAACACCTCTGAGAGGAACACAGTGAAGAAAGGTGTCATGGAAGTGGAAACAGTCAATGCTCTAATGGCCCAACTGAGTACTATGAATAAGAAGCTAGAAAAACTAGAAGCTGCAGCAGTACCTACTCAGATTTTGTGTGGCGTTTGTGGTGGCCTTCACGAGAATCACAATTGCAGTCTAGTTCAAGATGATCAATCTTCAATTCCATAAGTGAATTATGTGGGTAATCAACCAAGGTCACCATATAATGATCCCCACTCCAACATCTATAATCCCAGTTGGAGGAATTATCCCAATTTTAGTTGGGGAGGCAATCAAGGGCAGCAAGGGCAACGTAACAACCACAATTCTCAAAGACAACCACCATTTCCTTCACCTCAACCTCCCCCGAAGCAACCGAGTCATCTAGAAGAAGCCTTAACAAAACTGACCATCAATACCAACACTTTCATGGAGGAAACAAGGTCCAACTTCAAGAACCAAGGAGAGTCCATCCGAAACTTAGAGACTTAAGTCAGTCAACTAGCAAAGCAGCTAGCCACTAGATCACCAAACACTTTCCCCAGTGATACAGAGGTAAACCCAAAGGGGAATCCAAAGTTATTAGTGTGATGATGGTAGAAGAAACTCCAACTAAGAAGCAGGTGGTCAAGGCCGAAAAAGAGACAACAACAATTCCTCTCCTTAGGCCAAAACCTTCTAATGGGAAACCTAAGCCACTCTCTAAGTTCTTGAAAGTATTTTCTTGCTTAGAGGTTAATGTCCCGCTATTGGAGAATTTAAGAGAGATGCTTACCTATGTTCACTCATTGAAGGAGCTTCCTTTAAAGAAAAGAACCTTGAAGAAAGGTGACACAGTAGTGATGACAAAGGAATGTAGCTCACTCATTCAACCTAACTTACCCACTAAAAAGAAAGATCCGGGTAGCTTTCAGATCCTTTGCACTATTGGGGATACTACATTTGAGAGAGTGCTATGTAATCATGGCTCTAGTATCAATCTAATGCCTCTCTCTCTTATTAAAAAGCTTGGAATTAAAGAGATGAAGCCTACTAGAGTTACCTTTCAAATGGCTGACAAATCTGTGAGATATGCCAATGGAGTGGTTGAGAATGTATTAGTCAAGATTGGTAAATTCTTCTTCCCAGTTAATTTTGGAATTCTTGACATGGAAGAGAATGTTGCAAACTCTCTAATCTTGGGAAGGCCCTTCCTTGCTACCTCGAGAGCTTTAATTGACATGGAGAGTGGTAAATTAATGCTTCGAATTCATGATGAGTGCTTAATTCTCCAAGTTTATAAGGCAATACATCACTCCCCATCTGATCCCAAGATTTGTATGAAGGTGGAAGAGGGTGATCCTATAAAGATAACACCTCCGGACAAGAGTCCAAAGAAGAAGTCCAAGGAGGACAAGGGCAAATCTATTGACTTCGAAGACACTCCCACATCTTCTCACATTCTTTATCCATCTGTTTTAGTGGGAAGTGACAACAAGGCCTCTTCTAAGGATGCTAGTAACCAATACCTTGAGCTACCATAAAAAGAGATCTCAGTGTCAAGCTAAGTGACGATAAACAATCTCTTGGTGGGAGGCAACCCACCCAATATATCCTTTTTTTAGTGTTAGCTTTTACTTCTGTTTATGTGTTAGCTAGGGATTACAAATTACTGATTCTCTTTCTGCAGGTTGGAAAAATTGAAATCAACAGTGGAATTATATTCTGTTGAAATTAGTTGAGTTGCTGGGACTTGGTTTTATTGTTGAGGAAATTGAGAAAAGAAATTGCAGAGAAATTTTATTCTATAGTTATAGAGAAAAGAGAGGAGGGTGACAACTTGAATTAGGCCCAAACCCTCAACAAGTCACATTTGGCCAGCCTCAAGCCACGTTTTGGCCACGCAAAAACGTAGCCAAAATGTGATGCTCACCCTTCCCCAAAACCGAATTTAGTTTCCCCTTCTCCACGTTTGGGCCACGCTTTGGCTTGTGCAAAACGTGGCCCTTACTCATCTTCATCACACTCCTTCCTTAGGCCACGTTTGGCCTTGGCGTTGTCAAGAGTCCAAACGTGGCCAACCTTGACCTCTTCCCATCCAAACCGTGCACCAGCAACATAAAACCCATCCCACGTCTAGGCCACGTTTTGGCCAAGCCAAAACGTGGCTAAAACGTGATACTTCTCCCACCCAAGCCACCCAACCTTGCCCAAACGTGAGCCTCCCTTTCCCTCACTCATCCTCACCCCTCCGTCACCTAGCTGTGCCCATTCCCTCACTCAACCACGTTTCGGCTAGCCCAACACGTTGTGAAAACGTGACACCCTTGCCTCCACGAACTCTCCTAAACCAAGACCACCCAACACCCAAACGTGGCCCATGTCACGTTTCCCTGCATTTCATATCATTCTTATCACTATATCCTCATGCATTTTGCATTCATTCCACTGCATATTCACTTACTAAGTTTGGTGTTGTTCACACCAAGTTTGGTATCCTCTATTGCATCATGCATTCATACCATTTTTCCCTGACCCTCACACCTTTTTCTCTCTCTGTTTTCTCTTCTCTGTTTGCTTAGGGACAAGCAAACTCTTAAGTTTGGTGTGAAGCGTTCAATGCATTCACTTCTTCTTCTTCTTCAAGGGAACTCAGAAAACAGAGGTATCTAAGGTTGTATCTCTCTTTTTTACAACCCCTAAGCTTAATTGACATCTCTGTTTCATCTTTGTTCTTATATCATTGTGGATTTCATTAAGATATGCATGCATGCCAACACTTTCTTAAGCTTTTGTCTTAGTCTTTGAGGAAAACTTTTTCATAAATTAAAGGATTTTGTTTCTTTTAGTGGAGTACCAAAGAAAGAGGTGATACTATTTGTGATTTTTGTGAATCTAGATATTTGAAAGTGCTTTGTACCTAGGAGTAATGAAGTTAGCAAAGGATTAGAAATAAGAAAGATAATGTGGATTAAAGAAGCTGTAAAAAGGCAGTAAATAAAAAATTTAAAGGCTCTGAAGCATCAATGGCCAAAAGAGGGTGAAAAAGAAAATAAAATTAATAGAACACCCAAGGTTATATGCTTGTGCTTGAATCTATTAGGGTTAAGCTAGAGTTATTAGATCCGAGGGGTGCATCAACACTCGACAACTTGAGTCGAAAGGTTCGGGATTGTCGATCGAAAGCTTATTCTAAATAGCCGCCCTAAGACAAGAGAGTAAGAGTCAGAGAATTCCATCCGAAGAAGGGAATGAGCATAAAGTAAAGAGCAAGAAAAGTAAAAGAAATTCACAAAGTTAATCAAAGTTTCAATCCCGATAATGACTAAGTTCTGTTAGTTACAAAGCATGATTAGAATCAAAGAAAGAATGAGGTCACACATTGTTTGATCTTTGACTTAAGTACCCACTTTAGAAACAATTGAGATTAAAGCATGATTTTGGTTTGCTTGAGGACAAGCAAAGTTTAAAGTTTGGTGTTGTGATGCATGTGCATCATTCATGATTTTAGGCCCTAATTTCTTATATTTTTAGTAGAGATTTAGCTTAATACTCAAGTAAATTAGCTTAATTCTTCATTAATTATTATCTTGAGTATTCTGCTATGTTTTGGAGGAATTTAAAGGGAAAAGAAGTTAGGAGCAAAGAACAGAAGATAACTTGAAGAAGAAGAAATTAAATCAGAGGTTCACCCTGGACTATATAGGTCACGTTTAGACCATGTCATGAGACATGGCCTAAACGTGACATCCATGATGCTCCCAAGGAGGTGCCAAGCTCCCATGATCAACCATCAAGTCACGTTTGGCATCCCTTCCTTGGTGAACCAAACATGACATGATCTAGGCCAAGGGAAGCTCACCAAAGCTTCCCCTCAAGTGTACAAGGTAACGTTTGGCTAGGCTCACTCCTAGGCCAAACGTGACATCCATGGACTCAAGGCAAGCTTGGGAAAGCCTGCCAAGCTCAAAAACAAGTCACGTTTGGCCCATGTCCCTTGACATGGCTAGACGTGACTCACCAAAGCTCACAAGCCCAAGCACCACACAAGGCCACGTTTGAGTAAACGCGATGAAAGGAATGCTCCCTAAGTCCAAGCAAGGCCACGTTTTTGTCACGTTTTGGCCAGCCAAAACGTGACCCAAACGTGAGGTCTCTTTCCTCACCAAGACAAGGCCACATTTGGACCAAGTTCCAAACTTGGCCCAAACGTGGTTCACTCAATCCAAGCCCAAGGTTCTGCAGAATTCTTGTCTCAATCAGTAAATGTAATCAATTAGGGTTTTAGTAGTTAGTATATAGCTTAGTTTTTTTTAGGTTTAGGGGCATTCCATCACGTTACAGACTTATTTTCTAATCACGTTTTCTCTACATAATTAGGATTTAGGATTCATGTCTTCTCTTCTCTTCTTCTCTGTTATGTCATTTATCACCGTCAGTGGCTAAACAATTTATCAAGCCTAGGGATGAGGGCTCTGTTCATCCCAAGCATGGATCCATAATCCAATTTCAAGTTTTCTTCTACTGCAAGTTCATCTATCATAGATCAATTTCTCTGTTCTTCACTTTCAGGAACTAAACTAACCGAGAGGTAATTTACTTCCTTGCTTCCAATTTAGTGATTTTGAGAGAAACCTAGATTGATTGTGTTAGAAAATTGTTCTTCATAATTAACCAGTGAATTAGAGATAAGGAATTGGTGAATTGTGCAATTGTTGTGTGATATTCAATTGGATTAGAGTTAGGTTGAATAAGTGACATAAAATTCAATCTAAAACCACTCTTGAATTTCACATTAACCGAATCTGAATTGTTCTTCATCTTCTAATCTCTTGATTAATTAAGAGATTGATAATTAATTGAATTAGGAGAAACTAGATCACTAAGAGATTAGGGTTTAGTTAATTAGGATTCTTTATGATTTGATGATTGCTTGCATAAGAAGTAACTTGATTATTTGAATTAGGGTTATGTTTGGGTGAATATCTCTTAATCCTTGACTTGTCCCTTCATTATTATTTATTTTTTATCACTATTCTTAATTAATTGCTTGCTGTCCAATTTTTTTATTAATTGATTTTGTGAGATTTTGATTGATTCTGCATGATTTTAGTAGATTAGACTAGATATAGATTTGATACCTATTTGATTATTAGTTGATACCTCACTTTTTATTACTTGATACGATCTGGTGCACTTGCCGGTGGAGAGTCCGAAACTCCGCAAGGATTTCGGGCATCATCCCTCTCTCTTATCTCTAACACTACAAGAAACGCGCCCGTTACCGGCGGATTTACCGACGGATTTTGGGGCGGATTTACCGGCAGATTTAGGATAAAAAAATTCTGAAAAATCTTACTGGTGGATTTTATTTTCCCACGGTAAATCCCCCGATAACATTATCGGATTAACAAAATAAAGCAATATCTCTCCACTAACCCAACCCAACCCGCCTTAGGAACACACACCCACTCACTCTCACAACTCTACAACTCACACGACCACACACACCTTCTGCCCGCCCACCCACACCCACTCCCTGCACACCACCACGTCTCTCCGCCGGCGCTACCACCTTCAAGGATCTTCATCTTTCACTGATGTTCTCCTCCGGTCTTCACTCTTCCCGTCTTCTTCCACACCATCGTCGATTCATCCTCTTCAGTCTTCGAGGATCGTCGCCGCCTCGTGCTCGCCTCGTCCCGTCATTTTCATTGGAGGTCTTCCCGGCAGCAATCGTCGATTCGTCCTCTTCAGTCTTCAAGGCTCGTCGCCTTCTCGTGCTCGCCTCGTCCCTTCGTTTTTCGTGGAGGCTAGGGTTTCCGTCGATGTCGCTCTTCAAGGCTAGGGTTTCAGCTCGCCGTTCTCTCACCGCTCTGCAGTTTGGTGCTATGATGGAAAATGCAAGGGCACAAGAGTCAGAATTTGAGGTATGGTTTTAATCATTTTGGTTTTCAAATGATACTTCATCGATTCTATAGTGTCATCTCAAATTGATTCTTTAGAACTATACTATCAGGCCCTTTGATTTTCGCTATATCAGAGGTTTGTGAATCAATTGCCATTGACCCTTTTGTTTATATGCTATGAATTGTTCTGTTTTTGTTGAGTGAAATTCATGCTTTCTCTTTTCAGTGATGAAGAGTGGAGAAGGATGAGAACATGGTGATAGCAATCTTAGCCAAAAGGAAGGAACAGATTTGTGCGGTTCTTTTATTATGGTTCTATGTTTCTGCATTTCTAGGGTTTATGGCTATTGATTTAATTTTATCTTTGAATACACTGCAAAGGAAAGACATATACATTAAGCATATACGTGCATTGATAGGTTCCTTAATGCCAATTAGAATGGATCTTCTATTAGAACCTCAAAAATTTAACAACTAAGCAATCTCAAGTCTCAACAACACAAAAGCACCATAAAATCAACAACTCAGCAATCTTAACAACACAAAAGTCACTATAAATTAAAAGTTAGGTCACCTCAACAATACAAAAGCACTAGAGAATCATACATTTTAAGCCAAACAGTTTCAAATATAAGAAAGAAGGATTTCTAATTTCTGTATACCTGTCTTTGACACTGGAGCAGGGCTCCATCATTTCCAGCTTAGCAGCGATTCAGGCGACACACCCATCGACAACATGGTTGAGATACACCAAAGGAGTCTTTCCAATTAACTATACAATAAGAATAAAAAAATAAATAAATAAATAAATACCAACATTTCCAATCATTCATATAGACTTCCAACTAAAATGCTTTGAATATTGAGACAAATAACAAGTTGCGGTTTAACATTTGACTTACTTCAGTGACATCTTTTGCAATGGTTGACTTGTTTTCCGCCATTTTTCAGCAAAATCTCTGCAAAAGAATCATGAAGTGATGTAAAAGATCTTAATTAATGCCACTAAACATATTAAAAACGAAAAATCCTAACTCATCATTACACAAATTGAGGCTGAGTTCAGTAATGCTTTGGCTACACAGATTTTTTAGGATATAGCATGATTGCAGATGCTGAGGAGAAGGATAAAATTGATTTAGTACTTTACATCTATTTTAATTAATGCAGATTCAAGAGCTCAAGGGTTTGCCCCTCTGC
>JASCZI010091736.1:0-10992 GCA_036250425.1 Stylosanthes scabra | reverse complement strand
ATTTTAACATGATATTGATATTAGAAAATTTTTTTATGATATAAACTAATTCACACATATAATATTACCTTATTTTAGCAAATAAAAGATAATAAAACAAATTATAATTTAGACAATTATTTCGGGATGTTACAGATAGCTATCTCGAGCTCTGCATGCCCGAGATATAGTGGGAATTTGTATTTGTATCTTATCTCGGGCTCTGCATGCCCGAGATACGAGAAAATTACATCTCGGGCTCTACAAGCCCGAGATATGAGGGGAGTGCATAAAATCGTAATTTCTCCCCACCGTGCCTATTTTCGTAAATTAGTTATTTATTTTATTTAAATAAAAAAATTCGATGGATAATTTTAGTGACATTGAAAATATCAATTAATAAAACAATTTAGATTAATTTTTAGAATTTAGCTAACATGTTCTCTATAATAAGTTAATTATTAATGGAATGTTTTAAATGTTTATAATTAATAAATATAAATTAAAAGCATTGCAAACTTAATTTTTTATATTTTCAATAAATTTTTTTTTGATTTGTAATTTTAACACATGATCTTAGGGCATAAGATAGATGAACGCTAATTTTTATTTATGTAAAAAAAATATGAACAAACTCTATTGTTGTTGTTGTTGTTATTATTATGATGGGTAAATTAATTTCTAATATTTTCAAAAGATTTTAAAAATATCCCTAACATTTAATTTGATTCAATTTTATCCTTAACGTTTAAAATTAGTTTTAGTTTTATCCTTACCGTTAAATTTTGGATAGTCAACCGTTAATCAATAATTTTATTCCAATTTTACCCTTAATTATTTATTTTATTCTCAGTTTTAATTATAATTCTAATCTCAAATGCACCCACTTTTAACTACCTCTCGCCACCACCAACACCTTTCATCTCTACTTTCATCTTTACTGCCACCAAACATGAAAATTACCTCCTATTTGGCACATCACATCACCTAACCTCAAAACATAAGTGGAAACAAAGCTCATTCTTCCTCATTTCTCTTTGTCGAGAACCCTAACACCCCCAATCCCAATCTCTCTCCGACAGCCCCAGCCCCAACCACGCTCCGCCGTCTCCGTCGGCCCCGTTGCAGATAGAACCCGTCGCCGTCGCCCCCACTGCAGCCCCAAGTCGTTGTCGCCACCTCCCGCACCGCCTCTGAAGTCGCGTTCGTCGCCTCCCACTCCCTCTCTTTCCTGACATCGTCCTGCAGCCAGGAGCACCGTCTTGCCGTCTCCAGCTCCGTCGTGTGGTCTTCATCTCCGTCGTCCCCGCCCCTCCCAGCTCAGGTATTTTGGTTCTCTTCTCCCCTTCGCTGCGGCTGCAGTGCTTCTTTTTCTTTCTTTTTTTTTTTCTTAAATCAATTCAAGAATAGTGAGCTTTATCTTTGTTGCTACCTGATGAAAATGTTTGGAGATTTCTACTAAAACACAAACTCAAGGGTCAAGGGTCAAGGATTCTCATTACCGAGTAAGCTATGTGCTTCTGTTGTTGTTTATCAAGGGTCACTGCAAACGTCTGATTGCATCCTTCTATTGATCAATTAATTCTTTTGGATGACTAATTTTGCTGTCGTAGTCGTTGAAATGACTTTCTGGTGCTGTCATTTTTTTTTGGTATAATTTTGTGATACCCATACTCCTTTTTTATTTTGATTGTTCTGATGAATTCTAATTATAGCCCCCTGAAAATAATATGTGAACTCTAATCCCTATCATGAATGCACTGAAGCTTGTGTCCACAAGATGAAAACCCTGACTTTTAGTTTGTTAATATTTATCAATTGTTCAATACCATGTTAAATATATATGTGAAGTTACTTGACTTGACTTAATGGTTTCATTGTTTGTCAGTAGCTAATTTATATATGTCAATCATGTCCATTATTTGTACTGCATCAATGGTGTTCAATTTTTTAAAGAAAATAGTATCTCATTTTTTGGGGAGGTTTCCAATGAGGAGTCAGAAACAAGAGAACAAGTAATGAATAATGGAAGAGGAACACTAACTCTTTTATAACTTTATCGCGGCAACAAGCTCCAGTTTCAACATCATATATCCAAATCAATTTCATACTCTTTCATTTTCTAAATGTCATTAGGAATAAAATAGAATTGGTTTCATGTAGGAGTGACATTAGTAACTTTAGATTCTTACATATAATTGAAATGCCGTTTTACTATTGAGGTATGTTACATTATGCTTTATTGGTGTTTGATAAAAGGTTTTTGAATTTAGTTATGACAATAATCTCTAAGATTTTCTTATGAATTTAGTTCCAGCTTTTGCTTTTACTTAAGACAACAATTTGCAACATGATTTTGTAGCCTCCAACAATGTACATTTAAGCTATTAGTGTTGCTTGATTGTTTGTTTCCCATTTCGTTCTTTGGCCGATTCATTTATGAATGATCAAATATAGTATTTCGTATTGAAGACATAGTGAGTTGCTTGTTGTATCCTACTCTTAGTATTTCATTTTTTAGGTATCAATTGCCATCGACCATTGACATACTTCTATTTGATTATCAGCTTGAAAAGGCAAGGAAAAAGGAAGCTGCATTCATTGTAACATTTGCAAAATGAGAATAAGAGATAGCAGAGTTGAAGGTACCACCTCAGTAAAAATTTATTTCCATCCTTTTCAGCATAATATAGCAAATTTACAATTCTTTATGAACCTTATAATCTTACAAAATCTTGTTATAACCTTATAATCAAGCTCGTACAAAAGTTGACTATGCTTCTTATTCTATTATGATTATTATTATTATTGTTATTCATTTTTTCCTCATATTATTATCATGATCAAATTAACTTTCATTGCTGTTTATAAAATCAGTTTGCATATTTGCATACATACACTAGCGTTCTATTTTATAGAGAAAACAAGCAGTAGTTTTTGCTGGAAAATTGTACCAAAATGTTATTTGACTTCATAGAGGAAATGCCAAAACCTGCATCCTCAAACATAATAAGGATTGATATAACTGCTGTCTTTGGTCTTGGAAAGCCATGGTTATGGTTTCTTCAAGAGGTAAAGGTAAATTATAAGTAATTTTTTTGCGATTTTCCTTTAATTTTCTTTATCCCTTTTTTTTTTTTAATAGGATCTCATTTTAGTCATATCAGGAGAATATGTTATGTTTGTTCTTGGGTTATATTTGTTTTTGATTTTCATGCTTCCCTCAATGTTATTGATTATGATAAAGTTCAACATTTGCAGCAAGTTGCAGAAGCTTTATATAGAACCTAGGAAAAGGATTTAAGTGGTTTCCCTAAGAGATATGCAAAGGGATTGAGCAGCTTCACCATATTGGTTTTCCCTTTCATGTTAGTCAATTTCTTCTTTCACAATTTTATTTTATTAATATTTTGGTTATTGTTTTCTTTTTTGACAGCAATTACTTGATCGAGATGAAAACAGGAAGTCAAAACAACAAATTGGTTTTAAGAATTCTTTAATCTTTGACACAAAGCCTACAAGTGATGGTCGGGTATGATAATTTTGCTTCTTTTTATATTGGTTCTCTATTTCTATAATTACACTTGGATATATCTTCATGAGAATGTTGTATATTTTGTATCCATATGTATTTAGTTTATATTGTATCAAATTAACAATTGTTTAAACAAGAAATGTATACAAGTATGATGTTACGTAGATAGTGACAGTCTACAAAACATAGCTTCTAGATGTTTTTGAAAGATCAATAATACTGTGACAATGGGTATTGAACCTGATGAATCTGGCCAATTTATCATAGTTTCTCTATTCTAGATTTCAAGAATGCTTAAGTTGCTAATAACAGTATCTTCTTTCAAGTTTTCCAAGATGTCATCTCCATGAGGTGTACTATTTTAGAATTTTTATGCTAAATGCTGATGAATAATTCATTTTTCCTTCTAAGACTAATTATTGCATCTTCTGTTTGACAGTTGTTACTTCTCTTCTGACAAGTATGGGATTGATCCTAAACAAATTGGTCCCTTGGAAGTTGGCAGTGAGACTGCCATAGACAAGAGCAAATCTATCAAGACATTTCTTATCCATCTTAATTGTAAAGTGAGACTGCCATAGACAAGAGCAAATCTATCAAGACATTTCTTATCCATCTTAATTGTAAATTGATCAAGTAATGTTTCAATGTTGTATATCATCAAATATATATAACTAGAAGTTCATGGATATTTGGATATTTCATATTTTGTTGGTTTGGCTACATTTTATACATGTTTATGAAATGGATTAGTTTTCATTTATATTTATTTTTTTAATTATATCACAGTTACTTTCGGAGTTACTGGTGAAATTTTGGGGGGGGGGGACGAATTCTGCCGGTTAACATTGATTCCAAATTGGATACGATAAACCTGTTACGCCGAGGTTTTTAAAATTCTGCCGGTAAAGTGAGGTTTTTACTGGCGGAAAAAATCTGCCGGTAATTCCGTCAATAACGGTGAAAATGGCGAAAATCATGAAAAAATCCACCGGTAACGAGCACATTTTTTGTAGTGTACTAAAAATCTTTGATCCCTTAAACAACAAAAAAAAAAAAAACAAAAATTTCCATAAAAAATCTTCACTAAAACTTAATCAAACCCAAAAAATTATCTAATTTCAAGGGAAACCAAACAAATTAAAAACTACTCACTCAGAAAAAAAAAAAAAAATCAACTTAGACTAAGTCATTTTTCCATTTCAATTCAAATAACAAAATTTCTAAAAATTTAACACAACCACAATATGCATATTGCAACCAACAACCACCACCACTGCCTTTTCTACCCCACACTGTCACCATCACTCAGCCACTGCAGCAGCCTAACACAACAAAACAGAAAAAAATAACAACAATAGAAAATGAAGAGAAAGAGAAGAGCAAGAACAAAAATAACAATAGAAAGAGAAGAGGAAGAGAAGAGAAGAGAGGAGGAAGACGTAGGCAGAGGTGCAATGCAAGGGAAAATCAGAAGGCCACACAAAGGTGGAGATGGAGCCGTGGAGGTGATAACTGGGAGGTAGATCCAAAAGGGGAGTGGAAGTGAAGAGGTGGGTTGGGAAGATAGAGAATTGTGAAGAAAGAAGAGGAAAGGTGGGTGGCTGTTGTGAAGAGGTGAGTGAAAGTAGAAGATGAAGATGAAGCAAGAAGGGCATGATGGTGAATTAGCTTTGAATAAGTTCCTGCTACAGCTGAAGAAATCAGGAACGAGGAGCTACAGGACGTCAGGGTAAAATTGGAATAAAAATTGTTGACTAACAGTTGACTATTTAAAATTTGACGGCAAGGGTAACATTGAAACTAATTTCAAACGTTATGAGTAAAATTAAATCAAATTAAACGTTAGAGGTATTTTTGAAAATTTTCGAAAATGCTAGAGACAAAAAACATACTTTACCCTATTTATTAGATAATTTAAAATTTTTAAATAAAAAGAAAAAGTGAAAAAATTTAGGTGGGTATGCCGAGGGGAAGAAAATCCCAAACATACATAACATTGGGTTTATGTAGTGCATTTCAGAACCTGTATCATAACTAATAATATATAATAAAAATATGAAATGAAATAGTTTAAATTGTTTCAATTTAGTTTTACTTATATACACACTCATTTTAAAATTAATTATAGGAATAAGTACTATTTTGCTCTCACTTTCACTTGAAAATCAAAATCATCCTTCAGGTTTTTTTTTTTTTTTGTTCAAAATCGTCCCTAAGGTTTCATTTTCATTTAAAATCATCCTTAATTTTCAAAATGAAAAAAATATCTCCAAACTCATACTCAAACCCAAACCCAAACTCAAACTTCATCACCCCATCCCTAAGATTTTACACCACAGCAACAATCCCCAACCTCATTACTCCCACCGCCACCATCCCCAACCCCTATTACAACCTAATAGTTCAAATCCAACAACAACAAAACATTCAAATTTTTTGAACACTAAAAAACAAGAGATGCACATCGACGAAGAAGAAGAATGAGAGGACGAGAGGGAGAGAGACTACACACGAATTTGCCACTGACATCGACAACCGCACACCACACCGCACCGCTACCACACACTGCCGCATAGTGTTCGCGAAGCACATGCCGGGACCCACCCCGCAGGTTTTCTTCGTGTCCATCTCGGCGTTAAGGGATCGGTGCTAGTTCCCGTACATCATCATAGTGTTATGTTGTGTTGGTTGTTGATGGTGGTTGTGGTTACAATTTGTGTTGTGTTGTGTTGCGATATATGGTTGTGATTGGTGGATGAAATGATTCTTTCATTGATTTTTCTGTTCGAATTTGAGGGTAAGAGTTTTCCACATGTGTGTTTCATTATGCTATATCTATTTAATTTGTTGTGTTTAGGATCGGTTCTCTTCTCTCTTATAATGGACTTTGAACTAAAAAAATTCAATATGAAGGTTAAAAAGCTTGCCTCACATTGATACCATTACTTGGAATTAATTTCGTTATATTTTGGTAATTCTTAGATCTGTAGGTATATTGTGCAATTGTTGGGGAAGACTAGGGGTTTTCTATGTTGGTGGCATTGGTGCTTGGAGACTATGGAGAGAAAGAATTAATGGATGTAGAGATAATGAGCATTTTTGTCTTTTAAAAAATTAAGGATGATTTTAAACAAGAATAAAACCTTATGGACAATTTTGAACGAAAAAAACCTCAGGGGCAATTTTGATTTTCGGGTAAAACCTTGGAGACCAAAATAGTACTTATCCCTTAATTATATTTATAACTAAATATAATTAATAATTCTAGGCATACACCTATTTTATTTAACTAAGTCCAACCAAGTTATCTATTTTTTGTATTATTTGACATCAAAATGATCTATTTAATATATAATTAAATGACCCGGTTAGACTTGAAATTTGATTGGTCAAATTGGTGCACATATAGCATTACCGAAATATAACTATTACCAATAGGCAGCGGAGCTCCATTCAAGGGTTTGCTATTACCATTGGGTTGTGACATGCACAAGATGGGATTTGAACCCCTGACACTTGCTTAGGCGAACTAGTAAGCTAATTACTATACCAACCCAACTTGGGTAGAAAATCCCATATTTTAAGAATGAATGTGCTCGAACCTGAATGTTTGTAAATAAAAAAAATTATAAACAAAACTTACGAGCCACAATGAAATTGTGGGCCGGTTCAAAAATATGATACATAACATGCTTCCCAAAATAATTGCCCAATTCGACCAAAAAATGGGAAATCCTGCAATTACACCATCTACGGCCTATGGGGCTTCATTTACAATTATTGTAATGTGATGGGAAGAAAAGATAAATCACTGAAAAACCAAAAAATCTGTGTCAACTTGTGTCACAACTCACAAGCACCATTATTCTTGGGCAAGTGCTATGTTGCTTATGTATTATACCATTAGTAGATGCTCATGACACATGTAGAGATTGTGCTTGTGACACACAGGAAGGAAAGATGGTGTACCATCAGCAGCCTCTACTATAGATTAGAGATGTAGCAGCCATCAACATACCAATCCACCTACATTATTTTCTCTTATTCAAGTTCCTCAATGGCGCACACCATCCCAAAAATATTAAGCATATTAATGTCTAAAAAGCACATCTTATTAAGCATATAATTATTGGTTGATTAAACATGTTAACTAAACCATTCATCAGGAAAAGGCTGCTACATCTCTACTCTGTAGCAGAGGCTACTGATGGAACACCATATCTCCTTCACGCGTGTCCCAAGTACAGTCCCTACATGTGTTAGAAGCTCCTACTAATGGTATAATACATAATTAGTTCTCAACATTGCATTGTTCTGTATATTATCTCACACATTCAACTGCCTTTCTTCTTGCAAGACTGAGGCAAAAATAGCTTATAACTTCAACACAAGCTTCATCAACATGATTTGTTAACTTACAAAAATAGCCTCTAACTTCGACATATGTTCATGTCAAAAATTGATCACTCAGATCCCTCAAGAACCTTACAACTTTAGATTCTTCTCTATAGCCCTTCAACATATTGAGTTCACAACTGCAAGAATCAACATACCCTGAGTATACTAGAACTGGTATGAAATTCTATAATTCCTCCCATATGGTCTTCAATTTTGTGTAGTAATCTGTTATTGACAGATCACCTTGTTTACTTGCAAACAATTCTTCTTCTTTTAATTCTGCTATCTTGTATACATCTCCCTTATAGTAATGATTCTTGAGTTCCTTCCAAAGCTCTTTTGCTGAGCTATCCAAAGGACACTTTTTGCAATATTGAGACTTAATGAGTGGTTAATTCAAGACACAACGTAGGTATTACATTGTTCACAGGCTTCATACAAGAAATCTTCTTCTACTAGCTTTTGAATTTTACCATCAAGAAACTTTATTTTGTCCTTTCTATTCAGTGCTCTCCACATTTCTCTTTCACGTGCTTGATAGTTGTTTTGCTCTAACACACTTGGTATCAAGGCTGTTGCAAAACTTTCTCCAGGATGCAGAAAATAAGGGCTTAGATCTAGGGTTGGATTTTGCTGATTTCGACTCGATTACATAGAGTTAATCTGATTCCATAGACTTGCAAGAGTCTGAAGATCAATAGAGGAAATTGATGGATTTGCCTCTGTAGCCATGCTCTTTGATTCACCAAAAAAATTACACCTTTTTCCCAAGACTTGCTAATCGAAAATGTTACTTGAGTTGTGGTTATCAAACTCAAGCAATACAAATCTCATGAGTCTCTATCTGTGAGTCTCAAAGGAAGAGAAGAAGAAAGATGAAGAAAGAAAGAATCAAAAGAAGAAGAAAGAAAATACATAATCACAAGTAGCGATGTCTAAATAGAGTGAAAACTCCATTGGTAAAGTGAGATTTTTTAGCACAATTCTTCCGAAATTCCTCAATTCTTCACAATTTCTCCTCGACGTTCACCGCATCGTGTTCAATTTGATGAGTTCAAGGAGTGTGAAGAATAGAAACTTCAGGAACCGAAAGAATGTAGCTGGAGTAGAGTAATGAAGCTCTCAGCTCAAGTGGATTAGAATCTCATAGAGTACTCGATTCTTACACCTAACAGACTAGTGCTATAAATAGAGAAAGCATCAGCTGTAATAAACCTATTGACACTGATTAATACTAATTAGCAAAAATAACATGTTGGGTATCAGAGGTATATATGTGGTGAAACTAACAACAAAAGAGATGAGAAGAATGGAATTGACACACAATATTTTACGTGGAAAACCCTTTGAAGGGTAAAAAACCACGGACAAGATAAGAATATTTTCACTAATATGGGAAATATTATTTACAACTCTCTAGTGATTAGGAAATAACTATAACACTCTCTCTAGCACTAGGAGAATCAACTCTTTGTGAACACTCAAACTCTCTTGTAAGAACACTCAAGAGACTTGTTTGAAGATTGGATGCTAAAATACTTGTTGAGAACCCCTATTTATAGTAGATGATGAAGGTAGGTGGTTACTAATACTCTAATTTTTAATCCTCCACTCACTTAGTGCTCTAATCACTAACTAATGCTCACCCCACCATACAAATAGGTTAAACTTCAACAACCAACTATATTAGCACTTTAATTCTATACCACTAAATGTGGCTTTAGTGCTCACAATCTCCCACTTAAAGCCACTTTTGGTGATCTTGCAAAACCTTTCTATTGTCTGCTTCATGCTGCTTATGTTTCATGTAAGCCGCAGGAGGACCTGCACACTTTGAATTTGTCAATGTTGATTGGCTTTGTCATAGCATCTGCTAGGTTATCTTTTGTGTGGATCTTTTGCATATGCACTTTTCCTTTTTCTATCACTTCTCGGACAAAGTGATATTGGACATCTATGTGCTTTGTCCTGGAGTGAAAAGCTGGATTTCTTGCAATGTGTATGACCAAGTTCCTTCAATAATCTTTGAATTCAATCTTGCAATGTGTATGACCAAGTTCCTTCAACAATCTATCACTATCACAATACACAATAATCTTCTGTTGTGTATGACCAAGTTCCTTCAATAATCTTTGAATCCAAATTGCTTCCTTGCAAGATTCTCTAGCTGCCATGTATTCAGCTTCTGTGGTAGACAAAGCTACAACAGACTGCAACTTAGATAACCAACTTACTGCTCCACCTGAAAGAGTGAATACAAAACCTGTAGTAGATCTCCGCTTATCAAGATCACCTGCAAAATCTGAATCAAGATATCCTCTGACAATGAATTCATGTCCTCCAAAACATAATGTAGCATCTGAGGTTCCTTTGATGTATCTTAGGATCCTCTTAACAGCACTCCAGTGTTCTTTTCCTGGATTCGCCATGAATCTACTGACCAACCCGACTGCATGAGCAATATCTGGTCTAGTACAAATCATAGCATACATTAGGCTTCCCACTGCTGATGCATATAGTACTCGAGACATCTCTATCCTCTCTGCTTCATTGCTAGGACACATAGTAGAGGATAACTTAAAACTTACAGGAAGTGGGGTTGAAATTGGCTTACAATCTTGCATATTGAAGCGTTGCAAGACCTTTCTCAAATAATTCTTTTGAGAAAGCCAAATCTTCCTGTTTTCCCTGTCTCGGTAAATTTGCATCCCTAAGATCTTGTTTGCAGGACCTAAATCCTTCATGTCAAACTCCCTAGCTAACTGTTTCTTCAATTCTTGGATATGACTTTTGTTGGGGCCTACAACCAACATGTCATCCACATATAGCAACAGAATGACAAAATCATTGTTAGCAAACCTGTTGTAGTATGCACAATGATCTGAATTCAATCTGCTATATCCAATGTCATGTATGAAGGAATCAAATCTCTTGTACCAACACCTTGGCGCCTGCTTTAAACCGTACATATATTTATTCAACTTGCAAACTAAGTCTTCTTTTCCTTTCTCTTTGAAGCCTTCTGGTTGGAGCATATATATCTCCTCTTCAAGTTCTCCATGAAGAAAAGCAGTTTT
>JASCZI010091734.1:0-10503 GCA_036250425.1 Stylosanthes scabra | reverse complement strand
TTATGATATATATATATATATATATATATATATATATATATATATATATATATATAAAAGTGGTTGTGCGTACGCACCAACCACACTTAATGCGCACACACCACAACGCACGGAGGGTAGTCGACGAGACACCCTTACGCACCCGTGATGTGCGTACACACCCGTCACGCATAGACCGCGCACCAGGGCTCTAGAGTTTTATTGTTTTTATTTAATGTTTTTAATTAGTGTTAGTTTAGGTATGCTAAGTAGTTAGTTTAGAGTAGTTAGTGTTGGTTAGAGATAGGTTTAGATGACCTTTTGCCTGCTCATATGCTCATTTTTGTGCTGTTTGTTTATTGTAGAATTAGGGGATTAATGCAGGTTGCTAGTTTTTATAATTTTAATAGGTTATATACTAGCTAATCTAAATGGTGCCATGCCCTTTTACATAAGAATTATATGTTCAATTGCATGCCTGATCAACATGTGATTTGATACATACATATGCATCATTGCCTGCTGTAATGAGTTTTTCATATTCACGCTGCCATGATTATTTTAATAATAATCTACAAATTTAACTTGGAAAATCACTTTACTTTTGTACTACTTGTGACCTTGTTAAATTTGTTTATATTATCTATAAAAAAAACTCACTACCTGTTTTGTCTTTTGTATATGGTCCCCTCAGATGGCTCCAAAAGGACCTTCCCCTTTGGCCAAGGGAAAGGCTAAGTTACAACAGCTGCCGACTCGATTCTCACTACAGTTGGCAGCCATCAGGGCACGTCAACCTACTAAAAAGGCCGGACCATCCAACACTGCATCAGCAATTCCAGATCCGATAATCATTAGCAGTGACTCTGAGGAAGAGGATCCAGAAATGGATCCCGAAGGAGAGGATCAAGAGGTAGATTCAGCGAATGAATCGGAGGAGGCATCGAAATACATCCTGGGAGCGAAACCAATAGAAGATGAACAAGAAGCTCCGGAATATATTCCGGGAGAGGGGATAGCAGACAACCAGGAACAAGAAGAAGAAGATCCGGAGGAGGATCTAGAAGAAGATCCAGAAGAAGATCCGGAAGAGGACCCAGAGGAAGATCCTGAGATGGATCCTAATCAGGATCCAGAAGACGAAGAGATGGAGGAGGTAGCCAACTTGCAGCTGGGTGATGATGAAAACGACAAATATTTTGCAGATTACTTCGAGCTCGCTCCACCTCCTAGTCTGGACAGCAGCGCAGGATCACTTCCTCCCGAAGACAACTAGATACTTAACTAGCTCCCCTTTGCACAGAGGACCGTGCAATTTTCAAGTGTGGGGAGGGGCACAGCACACTGACAGCGCAAAGATGAAAAAGGGTCAAATTTTCCAATCTTCTTTTAGACCTTTACTATCTGCTCTTATATAACTAACACTTAACATACTTTGTATATATTTGTTTATGTTTGTCTTTTATAGAACCTGGTAGTATTTAACTCTCTTAACTTTGCTTGATGTGCATATTTGCTATTAAATATTAGGATTTCTTAAACTGTTGCCTTCTTTTTGGGGACCCCACCCATCAAAATTTTTGAAAACTCTTTTAAATATTGACTTCACATTTCATAAAATCATCCAATCATAGATGAAGGGAAAGAACACACAAACCTAGAGAGCTTTTGAGCCAAACTATGTGATTCTCTTAACCACTTATTTTCTTTCATGTGTGTTAATTCCTTTCCTATGACTACGATTTTTGACTTGCCTAATTCTCTATGTCTGTTATTGCATGTATTTAGTGTACTCATATGATTAAGGCCTTCTTTGTGTTAAGCCCACAAGCCAAATAAACCTTACCCTTTGTATTTATCCCTTGCACCCAATTTTGAGCCTTATATCCCTTTTGTTCTTAATTAGCACAATTTCAAGCATCAAAAAGTGAAAACCATTACTCAACCCTACTTGATCTTTTGATTAATCTAGGATTAGAGGGTGTTTACTTTTTGAGTGAATAAAAGGAAGGGATCAAGGAGAAATTTTCTCGAGTGGATTAAAAAGGGGAAGAGCTTCAAAGAAATACAAAAGGTAATTGGGGGCACATGTATGCATGAAAAAAAATTAGGGCACTTGCACAAAAATAAAAAGGAATGACGAGGGAAAAGAAGAAAAGTGCAAAAGAAAAGTTTCAAAAGAAAGCCTCGTCATTCCAAGTAGCGAAGCTACAGAAAATATAAATAAGTGCATCTGCTGTTAAAAGAAAAGAGAAATACATATCATGTAACATCATGGGTTTAGGGAAATGAGTGAAGAACACATGGGTAGGTGTATCTTAGATAAATCAAAGCATTCAAGTTCAGCTCACCTTACCAAAAATTTAACTTCCAAACCCTCACCTTGGCCCCGTTACAAACCTCGAAAGACCTTTTGATGATTACATAGGTACATACAACAATATTGATTGATGAGATGAAGGGCAAGTCAAGAAAAGCAGGAATTCGATGGGAACCGAGAGCCTTTCTGACCCGATACACTAGAGTGAATGAGCATAAACACGATCGGGTAAGGTTCTTATTCCTCGACTCTATGACTTGTGATCTTTTATGCTCTATATGTCAATTATCTTTTTCCAGCTTAAACGTTTTGTGAGATCATCATTTGTTACAATGCTCTTTGCCCATTCCTCTGCACAGTTTTTTATTTTCTTCTATTTTCCGTAGATCTATTTTCATCACAGCCTTAGTGTAGATTTCCTCTATATCTGACTTATTTGGGCATGAGGACATGCCAATGTTTAAGTGTGGGGAGATTGATAAACCCCATTTCGATGGGTTATTTCATATCATAAATTGACTAATTATCGACCTCTCACAACTTAAATACTAGCAAAATAGGCACGTTTGCATTTAATCGTTCATTAGCGTTGTAAATGTAATTATCTTCTATTTTAGCCAATTTTTACCTTGTTTTAAACCGTTTCCCATTTTGCACGATGCCTTGATGTTTGCGTTCAAGTGTTTCAGGTTTTAACAGGCAAAGTTCGGAGCGGAAATGGCTAAAAAGGGCGAGAGGAATGAAAAGATCGCAAGCAAAACCTAAAAGGCCATTTCTGGACCCTGGCAATACACACCCAAGAGCCAGTGCGTACGCACCTATAGCCTTGGGTGGCACGCCCAGACTTGGATTCGGAGCTAATACGTACGCACCAGAAGCTCCAGTGCGTACGCACCAACGGGTTTCAGCATCTATAAATAGAGGATCCTTCACCATTCCAAGGTTAGCCCAAACCACCATTCCTTTAGTTTAGTTTAGGGTTCCATTAGTTTTTGTCCATTTTCACTAGCCAAACATTTTACTGTTTTTATTATCTGTTTTGTATGCTGTTACTCTGTTGACTTTAATTTCGAATTATTCAATTTTACTGCCATTATTCTATTCGGTTGATTTCTGTTATTTTGCTACCATATCTTACTGTTATGCTGCCTGTTTAAATTCCGCAATTATGATTTCCGTCCGTAGCGAGTAGTAACCATAGTGACTCGGCTATGGGGTGAAATCTGCAAATGATCTTAGCTATCGATCCCTAAGGGAACGGATTGGAGGAATGGTGTTAATTTCGATGCCGTTAACGCTACGCCCCTGCCAGCAGTATGAGGACCTTAAATGAGACAGACTCAATTCGGTGCAAAGTGCACTACTGGCGAGTTCTTCCTGGTGATGTGGGATTTACTAGAGTTCTGTTGAGACCTAGGTCCCCCGCTGTTGTGTATGCCTAGGACATTCGGATAGGGGTTAACTCCGCCACCCTGTGGTGGTTAGTTTCCTTGAGGTGACAGTCCATCCAATCTTGGATCGGCAGTGTTCATAGGGACGTACAGTATTTCAACCCATGGCCGGGCACTCTTTACTCCACTGCTATTTTAATCTGTTTTCTTGCCATCTATTCTCGATAACAAAATGCAACGAACCTCGATACTTTCTCAATTGAAAACAAACCTCTGTTTCTGCTTCCTAGGGAGAACGACCCGAGTCCTGTACTCGGTATTTTCAAACTTGGTTGCACCTCGGTGACACTTTTTAAACTAAATTTGGCACGGTTCCCTTGACATTGGTTCGGAGCTATCTGCAACAAAACTCCGCTTTTCCGGACCGGTCTCGGGGCCGCTGTTAGGAACCCAAACAGCTCAAAACTCGGATAGTTGCTCTGGAAACTGAGATTGTTGTTATCCAAAAATATAAAGGGATTTATTCATTTAAAGTCAAGGAATTAGAAGGTCATCTTGCTGAATCGAAGGAAGATAGAAGATCCGAATTAGAGAAAAACAAAAATATATCTCAAGAGATTGCAAAATTTCTTTTAGAAAAAACCAAGTTGCTGGATGAACTTGATTATGTCACGTCGGAGAATGCCCAAGTCTCAACGGATGCTCTTGCAGTAGTCGGTGACACTATGGTGAACATTAAAAATCAAATCAAAGTGATTCATTCAAAATTCAATGTTGACCTGTTGGATCCAGATAAAAAAAATTGTAAATTGTCAAATTGTGGATCGTACTGATTAGGTCGTTTAGCCTATGTTTTAGTTTAATGTATTCTGAACTACTTGTATGCCATAATTTTATCAAACTTTTTTAATTTTATCTTAAGTTATTTACGTAGTTCTTCCAATCAATTTGTACCTTGCCGCTTTTTAATTTTAACATCAATTTTGAAATAACCAAGTTAGTTATTACACGTTTTTATCCGAGCTTGAATTATTGGACAATAAAATAATATTGCAAGAAATCAGTAGGAGGAACACATAATTTCATTCCACAATTCTTGAAGTACATATAAAGATTAAGGAGTTCTAAGAGGTGTTGTCCCTAACTCTAGCTTTAGTGCCTCATTAAAACCCCCTCCTGGAAAACCCAATAGGAAAAACTATGAAGTCGGGAAAAACAGTACACTTGGGAGTGAGATTAACTATAATAATTCTTTATGTTTGTTGCATGCACAGATCTTGGCAGCTTCTTTCCTAATAAGTCGGACAACCTATAATATCCCTTCCCGAGGATTTCATTCACTTTGTATGGACCTCTCTATTTTGCTGTTAGTTTCCCCTCCTTGGGTGTGGGTAATTCGATGTCATTTTTTAATAAAACAAGATTTTCATTTATAAAACTTCTCTTACTGACTTTCTTGTTGTATCTTGCGGTCGACCTTTGCTTCAAAGCTTCTTTACATAACTGAGTTGTTTCTCATACTTCCTCCATTAACTCTAATTCTTTCTTGTAACATTATTCATTTTTGGATTCATCAAAGAAGCATACTCTGGGACTGTGAAATTCCAATTCCGTAGGAACTACCGCTTCCATGCCATACACAAGTCTTAAAGGAGATTCATAAGTCGCAGATTGAGGCATCGCCCGATAATCCCAAAGTACACAAGGAAGTTGTTATGCCCAAGTTCCTTTTGATTTGTCGAATCTTCTTTTTAATCCATTTAGGATAACTTTATTTGCTGCCTCCATTTGTCCATCTCTTGTGACTGCTCGACCGACGTAAACTGTTGCTTTATTTTCAGGTCAGAAACTAATTTTCTGAATCCCAAGTCATTGAACTGAGTTCTATTATCTGTTTAATAAAATGAGGAACTCCAAACCTGGTAAAGAAATTCTTCCACAAGATTTCTTACTTTGATTGGATGATATTGAAGCCAAAGGTTTGGTTTTTATCCATTTTGTGAAGTAATCAATCTCTACTATTAGATATCAGACTTGACCTAGTGCCTCAGGGAATGGGCCAAGAAAATCTAGCCCCCATTTTGTGAATGGCCAGGGAGATGTGATATTGATAAGTTCTTCAAGAGGTGCTCCTAGAAAAGCGTATTTGAGGTGTGGTGGAAGGGGTTTCAAAGCTGGGTTATCTTCTTTCTCTTTTGATTCTCCTTCTACTGGAGGAACGATGTTCTTTTCTGGTCATGAATGTTGAAGGTGATTATGTCTTCCTTGGTAGAGAATGAGAATGTGCCCGAGAATGCATCCAATTTGAATCTGGTTGTTTTGAGAAACAGTCTTCCTAGCAATATTTATGTCTGATTCCTGGTATTGTCTGTAGGCATGTCCAAAACATAGAAGTCAACTGGAAATACTAGCTTGTCGATCTACAAAAGTACGTCCTCAGCCTTTCCCTTAACAGATGTGATACTTTTGTTTGCTAGAACAAACTTGGCGTTGGATGCTTTCAAAGGGTCTAGATGGAGTTTTTCATATATGGAGAGTGGCATAATGCTCACGCAGGCTCCTAAATCACACATGCAATCCCTGAGTACTACATCCCCTACAGCGCATGTGACCAAATATGGCCCTGGATCCTCATACTTCCTTGGTAATTCGTCTAGCCTATAAGGTAGGATTTGAAAGCATTGCATTGAGGACAGGGTTTTCTCTCCTTCAGCAATATCCAGATCGTCGATCTTGTTTCTATGGGTGCAGATTTCCTTTAGAAACTTCGCATATTTGGGCACTTACTTATTGATTTCAAAGAGAGGGAGAGTTACTTCCACTTTTCTGAGTAATTCAATGATTTGTTTGTCCGTAATCTTCTCCTTTTTTTGATCTTTTGGAGGCAGTAGGGTAAGGGAGATGAGCCATCTTTTCAGCTATTGGTTCTGTGCTATTGGTGATAACTTCTCTTTGGGCAGCAGCGAGCCCCTCACTGTTCCCCTTTGGTGTTGTTGTATCCCTTTTTGGTGGAGCTTGGGCAACTAGGTCCGGCATTATAGCTTCTTTGAGCTGAGTTCCGAAACGTAAGGTGGCAGCATCCAAAGTATCCTTGAAGGGTAAACCTTGTGAGGGATTATTTTGGATCATCTAATTTGCCAACCTTGTTACCACTGTCAACTGATCAACCATCTTTTGTTGGATGTCTTGAAGCTCTAATCGCTCTTGGATCAAGGCTTCGAGCATCTGTCGTCTTACCAGCTGATAAGGGGGTTCAGGTTGATCAAGTTGATATACGGGTAATGACTCTTCACAGCTGAAGTAACTATCATTGCTACTATCAGAGAAGTACCCTTGTTGACAAGGCTCCATATTAAGTTTTTTTAATATTGAGGAAGAGTCCATTTGTTAATTTCACCTAAAAAGAAACAGTTATTTGCGGTTTTTAAATGCTGAAAATAAACTATACTATCAAAGAAAAATTAGCTATTCTATTCACAATATTTACATATCTACCATCAACCAAAAACAAGCGCACATTTTCATTTCCCCGGCAACGGCGCCATTTAACGCGCGCACCCGCGGCCACTCTCGCTGCCGGTTTGGAGTTCCTTAAGTTAAAACCAGGATTTCATTGTAGAGGAATCCAAACCAGCTATGAGAATGACAACGGGGTCGTCAACAGAAAGTTGTCACAGGGTGCAACCAGTTAAAAATACCGAGTATGGACTCGGGTCGTTCTCCCTAGGAAATGAAAACAGTGTTTTTGCGTTTGGTTGAGAAAAGAGTTGGGGTTGCGATTGTTTGTTTGAGAACAGAGCAAAGAGACAGAGAAAGATTGCAGAATATTAAAGAGTTCCCGGCCATGGGTTGAAATATCGTGCGTCCATCTGATCGCCACCAGTCCCAGTTTAGATGGACTGTCACTTTAAAGGAAATTAGAAACTACTGTCGAATGGTCAAGTGGTAGAGTTAACCCCTATCCGAAAGTCTTAAGCATACACAATAATGTAGGACCTAGGTCTTACAACGAACTCGAATAACTATCACTATGGTGTGTACACACCCAATGAGTTCGCATCGTTAAGGTCCTCCCATTATTGGCAGGGGCGTAGCGTTAACAGCCTCGAGATTAGCCCCGTTCCTCCCATCTGTTGCCCTTAGGGACCAACGACTAAGGTCATCTGCACAGTTCACACCACAGCCGGGACACAAGGTGACTACTCGCTACTAACAGTTATCATAATAGCAGAATAAAAACGGGCAGCATAACAATAAAGAGACATGATGAGAAATTAAATGAACAGAGTAACGGCAGTAATATTAATAAAACCAGAAGTCAAACGGGCAGAGTAACAGTACATAAAATAAACAGAAAAGCAGTAAAATGTTTGTCTAGTATGGCTAAACTAAAAGAACCCTAAACTAAACTAAGAAAGAAATGGTGTATGAGGGCTCTCCAAAAATGGGTGTGGTCTCCTCTATTTATAGGCTCAAATCTAGCTACTGGTGCGTATGCATAGGGTCCGGTTCCAGCCTGGACGTGCCGCCCAAGTCATGGCAATGCGTACGCACATCAGTCTTTGGTGCGTACGCATAGGCACTGGATTTGGCCTCCAAGCTTTTCTTCGTGATCTTCTCGTTCATGCGCTCTCTTTAGCCACTCCCGCTCCGATCTTAGCCTGTTAAACTTGAAACACTTGAACAAATGAATCAAGACATCGAGCGGAACGGGAAATGGTTGAACTCATAGCAGAAATTGGCTAAAATAGCAGATAATTGCACTTTAGGTCAAAAGAAACGACTATTCACGATCTTGCTTGATTTACAAGTATTTAAGTGGTGAGAGGCTGATATTTTGTCAATTTAGAATATGAACTTACCCATCAAAATGGGGTTTATCAGTCATCAACATAAGCTTCCATGAGATTTCCCAAGTGTGGTTGTAACACCTTATTCATTAATCGCTGGTAGGTAGCAACAGCATTTTTCAAGCGAAAAGGCATAACTATATAACAATAATTTGCCTTTGGAGTGATGAACGAAGTCTTTTCCTGATCTGGTTCGTACATAGGTATTTGATTATACCCTGAATAAGCATGCATATAGCTCGGGAATTGAAATCCTAATGGTGAATCCACTACAGCATCAATGCTTGGGAGAGGATATGGATCTTTAGGACATACTTTATTGAGTTAAGTATAACCAACACACATTATCCACTTTCCATTCTACTTCTTAACCGATACAACATTTGCTAGCCGAGTCGGATACTTAATTTCCCTGATGAAACCAACTTCTATTAGTGCTTGGACTTGTTCCTCAACGAATTCAACTCGTTGAATGCTCAATTTCCTCTACCTTTGTTAAACTGGTCGAACTCCAAGAAGTTCCACCAATTTGTGAGACATTACACTAGGATTGATCCCTAGCATATCAGAGGCTTTCCACACGAACAAGTCAGAATTAGGTCAAAGTAGTTTGATGAGCTCATTTTAGTAAATATTAGATGACTCAGCATTTATAAAGGTCATTTTTTTGAAGTGTCTCTGATTTGTACCTCTTTCAATTTACTGTCTGCCTAAGGTCATTGCTTCTCCTGACCTTGGGGCTTTCCCAATTCAAGCACTCAAACTCCTTTCTTGATTCTTTCAACTTCTTTCAATTCAAACTTTCGTTGTAGCATCTTCGTCCAAGTTTTTGATCTGCATGAAATTTTGTTATTCCATCCATGGTAGGGAATTTCATACATAAGTGGGGTGTTGAGACTACAGTATTGAGAGAATTTAATGTCTTCCTTTCAATTAGTGCATTGTAAGCTGATGTGGTATCTACAACAAGATAATCCACCTTCAAAGTCTTGCACTTTCCGCTGTTGCCAAAAGTCGTATAAACATTTATATAACCAAGAGGTCAGATCAAATCATCTCCCACTCCAAACAAAGCATCCAGGTAATATTGTAAATCAATTTTGTCAAGTCCTAACTTGTCAAATGTAGTCTTGAAGATGATATCACCCGAGCTTCCTTGGTCAACAAAAGTGCGATGGAAGTTTGAGTTTGCAGCACCGTGGTTATCACCACAAGATCATCATGCCCGACTAAAACACCTTTTGTATCCTCTTTTCTAAATGTGATTTCTGAAAAATTTAGGCTGGAACTCCCCCGATCTACATAGAACACCTCTTTCAAGTGCCTCCTTCTTGAAGATTTAGAGATTCCTCCACCAGCAAACCCTCTAGCTGTGGTGTATATGTGTTTCTCTAGAGTTTTTCTTCATTTTAGATTTCTATTTTCACGTAAATGACACTTCTTCCTTTCCTCTTTGTTGCTGTCTTTGGTGGTAAGATATCTGTCCAGTTTTTCTTCCGTTGCTAACTTCTCAATCACATTCTTGAGGACGTAATAATTGTTAGTGCGATGACCATAAATTTGATGGTATTCACAATAATCGAACTTGTTTCCCATTGTCTTACTTATGATGGGCCTTGGTGGAGGCAACTTGTCCATGTTGCAAATATCATAGTAAACTTTCAAAAGTGAAGTTCGCAATGGAGTGTACGTATGAAATAATTTTTGACGACTTGTTGATTCCATCTCTTCCTTTATTTTGTGCTCATTCTCTTTATAGTAGACCACCTCCCGACTTGTTGAATGTTTCATAAGTTGAGTTTTTTCTTCCATATTGATATATTTCTCTGCTTGTTCTTGCACTTTTGATAAAGTAGTCGGTGTAAACCATATTACAATATGCATGCAAGGTTTTTATGATTAGGTTTTGATGAATGACAACCATTATGGAATTGAGGACAAGCATCGAAGGATTCAAGATATA
>JASCZI010091733.1:8696-20049 GCA_036250425.1 Stylosanthes scabra | reverse complement strand
TCTTTGATAATCATAGAGGATTTGCATGAGATTGAATATGTGACATATTAATTCTTTCCTTTAAATCCTGTTGATTGTTATTGATTTAATCGAGATATGTGTATTATCTTCCTTTCTTGTTTAGTTAGTCAAAAGATTGATGATTGAATAAGATTAGTGAGAAACTGAGTTGCTAAGAGATTAGAACTTGGTTATATTAGGATTCATGATTGACTTGATGATAAGTGTAGCATTTGAATGGTGAAGTCATGGTTTATGATATTAGTTGATGATTACCTCCAATCCCTTAAATCTCGTGTTCTTATTTGATATTACCCTTTTTAGTACTTGATAATTGATAAAGTGATTTGCTTAAAGTTGCATATTAATTGTTGTATTTGTTAGAATGAATTCATCTCAGACTTATCATATTTAGATCCACTTAAAGAATCAATTCAAATTTTGTTTGAACCACACTTCTCCGTGGGAACGATATCCACTCATAGAGTGATACTACTTGATCCGGTTCACTTGCCGGAGTAGCTCTTTTGTTTAAAAGATAGAAAAGGTTTTCGAGCTATCAATTATGCCTAGACATCAAGCTTGTTTTGTTCAGTAGAATGAGTCAATGCCTAGGCATTGGTGGATTATGCCTAGACATCAAGCTTGTCTTGCGCTTGAGATGGATCAATGCCTAGGTACCATGAATAGTCGCCTGGGCATGACCTTGGTTTGTGGCTAGCAATGACTAACACCTAGGCATCATGTGTGGGCGCTTAGGCATGCTCTTGGGTGAGTTTTGGGGCTGTTTTGGTGTCTTGTGGGCGCCTAGGTGGTCAAGTTTTTTAGGCTCTGAAATATGCCTTCGGTCCACTATAGACATATACATATCAATCTGAAGCCCTGGATGTTAGCTTTCTAATACAACTGAAACTGTACCATTTGGACCTCTCTGTAATTCGAGTTATCATCACTTTAATACAAACATGTCAAGGTTGACAACACCAAACTTTGTTCATGAACCAAGGACCAAAGCCTAGCTCGCCTAGGGATCTCCTTATGCTTGCAAATTTTTGACTAATGCCTAGGTGTTATTCATGGTGTTAAGGTCGGGTCACTTAACGATTGTCCAATAGGACTTTTGATGGGGTGTCGAGCCTCAATGGTCAAAGTAAGAAGATGTGTCTTCAGGTGGTTAAGCTCTTCGGCGTGACTGATAGCTATAACGGAGAATGGGATTGATATGTGTAAGAAATAGCCCTAGAAACTCAGAATTAAGATTATGGGGTTCTAGGTCAAATATGGGGAGTAGGGTTAGAGAACACGTACCTTGAGGGGGTGTTGCCCCCTGCTTATATAGCGTTAGGTGGTGGAGATTCGTATGGATTTGTTATGATCATATCATATCTTGTCATATATGACTTGATTCCTACCTTTGTGGGCCTTATCGCTTATGGCATTTATTCGAGTGGATTGGGCCTTGGGAGCCGGTCTGTAACACATGGGCTCCTAGGCGTTCCCTTATGCTCCAGGGTGAGTTCTCAAACTTTTTGGCTCTGTTTTGCTTCCAACTTTTGTTCTTTGTTTCTTTTCTATTTTCTTCATGCGTTATTTATTTGATTCCTTTTTCTTTCTTTCTTCCAAATGCTCTTATTTCTTTTAGAATTCCTATAATTAACAAAGATACCACATACTCAAAAATATGTTGATGAAAAGATAAAAATTTACTTGAGTATGAATTTAATTCTTTCTTAATTTATAAGAAATTAATAAGTTAAACTATCAATGACATTCATGCATCAAACTGCATCTAATTTAAAACAAGATATATGGTTCAAAAACTAAACCTGAACCAAATTTCTAAGAGAAATCGATTTTAAATCGGTTTGAAAAAAACTGATTCGGAACCGGTTTGAAAGCTAAAACCGGAAGAAGCAGATGGTACAACCACAAAACAAGAAGAAGAAGAAGAAGAAGAAGAAGAAGAAGAAGAGCATTGAAACAAGAGCAACAGACTCGAATGCCATCACCACACCCCACACAACCTCATTCAGGATTGACAACCTCATCACAACCGACCACCTTATCAGCCTCCGTAGCAACCACGCCGATGTTACATGCGACGCCACGGCATCAACGACCACGATATCGCGTCAAATCAGACCTTAACCACCGGAAAGACTTTGAATTGGAAAAGTGCAGAGTCTGAAGTTTGAGAGATAAAAGAGAGTGAAAAAATTGCTTCATGGTCTTAAATTGAAATTGTGAAGCACGCAGCGTAGGTGAGAATTGAGAAGAGAGAGAACGAGATGCGAATTTGGATAAAAATTAGGTTTTTTTTTAAAAAAAATTAGCGTTTCTAAATTTGAGATCTTAATTAATTTGGATTTTAATTTGTATGTGGATTTGAGACTGTACTATGGGTTGGTTTTTAATCCAAACTACAAAATTTAGATTGTTTGATTTGGATGTTTGAAATTTAAAACTGGTTTTTTTTAAATGTTTGGTTGGATTTTATTTAAAATTCATATTCTGATGTTTTATGTCGTACTCCTAACGTTTTCTAGTTTGCAACAAATTATTAAAAACAATTTAATGAAAACTTTAATTATATTTATTACTTGTTAGTTATCAAAATTTAATATTTAATATAAGATATGAAACTAACAATTTCCCTTTTTACACTGCAAGAAAATTACTTCTAGGCACCACTTTTTTTAGGCACCGCTTGAAAAGGGGAGCCTATTCCTAGAATAGGCACCGCTTTTCTTAGGGAATTCAATATCAAGCAGAATAGGCATCATTTTTTTAGCATCGCTTAATAAGCGTCTCCTAAAATCGTAAGGAGATCACTTAGAAAGCGCTGCCTAAAGTTATTGCCTATGGGATCACTTTTCCTATCAAAAGCGCTCCCTAATGTGAACCCGCGAATCAGAAAAAAAAATGAAAAAAAAAAATTTCGTTTACCGCATGTATGTCTAACTCTAATAATAAATTAACACTTAGTTTTTTTTTTTCTCAAAAACCTCACACATACACTTCAAAACCCACTATACTCTTTCACTTCGAAACCTAACTCTTTCACTCTTCTCACACCGGAAACCACCACCGACCAACAGCACAGCCACTACCATCGTCAGCCAGCCACAGATCCACACCACCAGTCAGCAGTCGCCACACTTTCAGTCTCTTTCATCGCTCTCTCACTCTAGCCACTCACCACCCTCGGAATGTGAGCTTCCGACACCAAACCCTCACAGCATCGCGTTCTAGCAAGTCGCCATCTCATCTCGTGGCCGTCGTCGTCGTCGCAGAAGCGCCGTGGTAACTTCGTGGCTTCCCGAATCCTTGCTTGGCGTCTTCAAGCTCGCAACCGTGTTAGCCGTTGTCACTGAATCCCTTCCTTTTCGTTCTCTGTCATCGTTGTGGTCTTCAATTTTGTTCTCAGTCATACCTGTCACTTGCTTGAATGTTGAATCGTTAAATTTTGGTTAGATTTTAGCTAGGGTTTCTAATTTTCTAATTCTGATTTTAGGGTTACGATCGTGCTTGCGTCTGTGCTATCCGTCTCCGCTGCAGCAACAGGTTGTTTTCCTTCTTCTTTTCTTTCTTTCTCTGCGTGTGTATTTGCTTTCTTTATTTGCATTTGAAATATTGTTTTCATGTTGCTCGAATCAAAATATTTTGCTGCGTGCGTTTCAGAAATTGAGAAAGGATAACTTGTGAAAAGTGGGTGTGTTGTTGTTGTTGTTCTTGTATTTGAAATTTCAATTGGTTCTAATTTGATTATTGTGAAACAATGTATGTTTCACTTCTTAGTGATTGTTGTGTAGTTTTTATTGTTGATTTTCTTTTTCTGCAATATGTTTTTGAGTAGCATGAGATTAGGATATTGGAATATGAGATCTCTTGAATGCTTCCTCGCTCCCTGTTGTTTACTTTTTAGTGAGCTAGTGTAGTTCTAATCTTGAAAATTTGATTATTGATTGTTGAATATGGATGAGTTTAGCTATTAAGAATATAGATTACCTCAATTTTTTAAAATTTCTGTGTTCATGTATCTTTTTCTTTTAGAAGAGTTCTGATGTTCCCTCTACATACAATGTGTAATTAAATTTAGAGGGAGCTCTGTGTATTGAACAAATTAAACAATTATGTATGCCATAGAAAATATTAGTCACCAGAGCTTCGAAGATATAAATATATAATAGTTGGAAATAGATCCATAACTAATCATAAGACTAAAAAGGACATGCCATAGAGTACTTTTGAGCTTTGATTATTAATTAATTAATTGCATATAGGAAAAATGGTTGAAGAAGTATAAACTTGAATTGATGTTTGTAAATATATTTTATGATTTCATACTATGGTTGGAACCTTGTGAACTAGGCTGATTAATAAAATTGTTTGTGGTTTGATTCATGAGTGGTTGGAAGCAGAATTCTCTTAAAACAAGTTGTGGCACACGTAATGCTAATAGTGGGTGTGGACAAGATAAGTGTTGAAGCTGTTAACACTCAAAGCTCAGGTTTGCAACTTCTTATACTCTGCCCCTCTTTAATAACAGCTTGCTTCCTTCTAATTTTAGTTTCATTCCCAACTTTCCATCATGCATGCATGCCCTTTGTTATCTGATTAGTGGTATCTTACAACTGATTCTTGGATTATTAGTTACTTTTTTTAACTGCTTTATTTTCATCATGTGAATCTCTTATCTTTTGTTTCCTTCCCCTTTATGATGCGCTTTTTGCCCTTCTTTTTTTTCCTTACTTCTATGCTTCCCATTTGTGCAGAATATAAGCTCTTGAGAAGTGGCTATACAGTGAATGCAATAATCATTTTGGTTGAAGTTTTGAATAAGATTTTGTCTAGTACACAAGTCGTTCACTTCTTCATCTCCTTGAAGCTTCTCCCTTGTCTACAATCTGCCAGGTGTAGTCTTTAATTCCTCTACTCCTATTTGATCATTGCTGTGTTCAGTGCACTCTTTCCTATTTGTTCATTGCTGCTTGCTAGCGACTAAGTTAATTGTTTCTTGTTGGGTTTATTAATTTCTTTTTTAGCGTTTAATATTAGTTAAAAAAAGGGACTCTACCTTGGCCTGGAGGAGGAGCTAATGGGAGTGAAAACTAACCTGAACCTTGAATTTAAGTGAAATAACCAAAATTTTGTTAATAAAGCTGGTTATTAATCATCCAGGTTATGAATTTTTTTTACTGATTATTGATTATAGAATTTCTCTATGTTTTGTTATTGGTCTTTTACTGGTTACTAGAAAAAAAAATGGGTTGTGGATCTATTATAGGAATACTTGATTTTTCAACTTTTTTTGTATTTAATGTACCTATCAGGTTACCAGTTTACTACTTTCTTTTATATAAGTAAACACTTGGCCATTGAAATTCTTAAATAGCTAATATATTTGGAGTTGAATTACATATATGTTTTGTTCAGACTTAAGAATAACTGGGTATTGTTTTTTCCTTTTGTTGTTTTTATAACCCTTTTTAGGAGGATTTCTTGTCCTTTCATCTTCTTATATCATTCTTCTCTTAACATTATTCTTCCTTCCAAAACAAAATAAAATAAGAAAAGTCTCTTATTATTTTTGCGCTTCTTATAGATGTTGCAAGTATAATTCTTGTATTAATTGGAGCGAAGATTTAGTGCAAATGATCTTGCTTCTTTAGTGTGCTATTTTTTAACTTGTTTACTCGTATCTTGTTGGTTGTGAAAGGGAGAAATAATTAGTGATCTTAGCTGGAAAGAAGTGGAGTATTTCAATTCCTTTGCAATTGCATGTTGAAGTTTTTTTTTCCTTAGTTATTTTGCTTAGCCTTGAATAAAACATAACTCACATAATATACTTAAGATTTACCTTCCCTATCCAAATGATTTTTCATTTGAAGTGTTATATTATATGGTTTTGAGTCATATGAGGATGACTCATTAATTGTAATTTAAGTTTCCCTTAGGTTGTGATAGTTATTTATCTATTTACTTTCTTTTAGTTTGTTATTTCTGTGTTTGTACATGGGAGTAACTTTAAGGTGGGGTTAATGTATGGTTTTCAGTAAAATAAAATTCAGTGGCCTTCAACATGATGATCATGTTAATAATGGTTCTATGTATTGTCATTTGGGAGAAAATCATATCTCAGGCTGTGGTTTTAATATTTTCATTTTATTAATTATTATTTTATACAATTATGCAGGATATACATCATGTTGGGGATATTCATGAAGATTAAAGTTCCTGATTATCATCATCATGATATTTTCTTGGCAAGGATGAAGTATTTCTAGTGTTAGTTGTTGGGTGTCGAAAGAATTTTGGAGATACAATATTTTGAATTTTTTTGGTTGGTTATTAGCAGTAAATTTCCTAACTAGTTGGGTGATTTTTTGTAAACATGACTTTGTTTATGTTGGTCTAAGATGAATGCCTACTTATTACATTACAAAACATCTAAATATTTTTATTTTATCATATATATATTTGTTGGGTAACGCTATTTGAACAAGTGGTTTTGGCAAACCAAGTTAGACAAAATGATTTATTTCTATGCTAAATGGAACATTATTTTCCTCTTAAATAGTATTAAAAATTGCACCTAAATAAAGCTTAACTTGACATCAAAATAGTCTTTTATTTACCACGAATGAACATAAATGACTTGGATTTCCAGAACCACTTGTTTACAGAGAATTATTGTGTTAAAAAATATATGTAATTTACCATGAATGACTTAATTAATGTTATCACCAAGTCGTTAATTAAACCGTAATGATGTGTTGTCAGTGAGTATATTTGATTAGAATGTTAAAAAACGCATCTAAACAAAGCCATGAATTTATTTATTACACAAAAAAATGTTTTGCGGCGGTTTAGAGGGGAACTGCCGCAAAATCAAGAGTCTGTTTCCATTTAGCGGCGGTTTTGTCCCGAACCACCGCTAAACGCCAACAATTTGTTATCCGTCGTGAAACCGCCACACGAACCGCTGCGATTTGGAATATAGCGGCGGTTCATCTCAACCGCCACAAAATAACCGCCGCTATCTTGCAGTTTTGTTGTAGTGATAATAACACTACAAGAAAATACCTCATAAGGCTACCCTTGAAAAGTGACTCCAAAAGTCTAAAAAAATGATGCCTTTAGCTAAGGAGTCGCTTATTTGGCTAAGGAGGCGCTTTTAGGGGTGCTTCCTATAGTTACCGACTCCTATTGTCAAAGGAGGCGCTTTTTGCACCAAAGGGACCGCTTTCGGATATTAGAATAGGAGTCGCTTATTAAGCGGTGCTCTAGGGGGACCAAAGGCACCACTTTTCACTAAATTTTCTGGCCAACATTGAAAAGAATATGAGGCGTTTTTTTTGACATATGCATCACTTTGGAAGTGACTCATATTGTACACCTATAGCTTCTTTTATTAAGTGGTGCCTAAAGTTCTGAATTTTTTTTTTTTAAAAAAATCATTTTATATACAAATATATATAGTTTTTCTGGAAGCTTGAAGCCTATATTTAATTAATAAGATGATTTTATAATGTCATCAAATATAAAATAGTTAGGAAGTTTAAAAAACACAATTCAAAAAATACGAAATATAAAACATTAAACAAATATCAATCATGCTAGCTGCACAAGTGGTTTTAAAAACCAAGTGCAAAACTAAGTGGTTTTAATCCAGCGCGTGTTTGACAAGCTCACTCTCACCACCAAGGCACGCATTCACGCGCCTGTGCAAAACTCTCACTTCTAAGTTCGTAACGAACACGAGAAGCGAAGAGCGTTGCCATCGTCTTCTTCATCATCTTCCTTTGTTATCGTCGTCGCCTTCTTCTTCTTCTTCTTCTTCCTCCTCCTCCTCCTCCTCCTCCTCCTTGCTTTTAGTTGCATGATTCAAGATTTGATTGAGTTGCTTGATATTTGTGTGCATTCTGGATAGTTATCTGTGTGCATTCTGGGTTAGCTTCATCGTTCTTAGGTTTTTTTTGCTTTTAATTGCATGAATCAAGATTTGATTGCGTTGCTTGTTACTTGTGTGCATTCTGGATGGTTATCTGTGTGCATTCTGGATGATTATCTGTGTGCATTCTGGATGGTTATCTGTGTGCATTCTGGATGCTTATTATTTGTGTGCATTCTGGATAGTTATCTGTGTGCATTCTGAGTTAGCTTCATCATTCTTATGTTTTTTTTTTCTTTTAAATGGATGAATCAAGGTTTGATTGCGTTGCTTGTTATCTGTGTGCATTCTGGATTAGCTTCATTGTTGTTAGTTTTTTTTTTGCTTTTAATTGCATGATTTAGTATTTGATTGGGTTGCTTGATATTTGTGTGCATTCTGAGTTAGCTTCATCGTTCTTATGTTTTTTTTTGTTTTTAAATGCATGAATCAAGGTTTGGAATGCGTTGCTTGTTATTTGTGTGCATTTTGCATGGTTATATGTGTGCATTCTGGATGATTATTTATGACAACCAAGCAGTCAACCATTCTTGTTAAACAAATATATCCCTTATATTAAGGGATCAGGCGCGTGTAGAAACAAGAATGGCTGACCGCTTGGTTGTCAAAACCACTTGCTCACCAAGAATAATTGATATGTCTGAAGATGCTTCTGAAATAAGTTAAAAAGAGTGCAAATTTGAAACTTAATTTGGTCAATTAATGGTATCATTTACATACTCAAAGTGTCCTCAAATTAACACTATGATACGACACCACGAGATAATTCAAAATAAAAAAATCATCGATAATGATTTTGTTTCATAAATAAAGCTCAAAAAGCATAAATATATAATAACTTAAAAATAAAATATTCCCTAAATAATATTTGATAAAATTGAAGTCTCTATCCAATTATTATTTGTTGAATGCATGATCATCCAGATATCTCCAATGAGAATAACTATGCAATTTAAAATGAACATGTATATATCGCAGCATCTACCACTTGTCATCTGGAGTATCGGTTTTACCCGTTGAAAAATACAGCGCGAGGAATTTTTCACTATCACGTTTCAGACGTTCTGACATGGGATCTTCAAACCTTGGTTTTTTATTAAGATCAAAATTCCTATGTGAAACATTTGCCGAATCTTGTATCATAGGAGCTTTTTCTTTCTCTCGTGAATGAGTGCGATCATACTGTCTGGCAATGTTTGTTTCCAAGTTGGTGTTCTCCCGCGAATTATCACGTGTGTAAGTGTCTACCGATGACCCTAAAAATTAATTGCATAACATAATTTGAGTAGGATAGAACTTGATTAAATAACATCATGATTTCGAAATAAATTCTATTTTATATTTCATGACTTTTTCCAAACCCAAACTCAGTACCTATCATGTTCCTTATTATATAGGGGATTATATTAGAAATTCTTACCCGTGTTCTGATGCCAAAGAACATAAACTCAGCAATTTTGGTTTCTATAATATTTATTTCTTCTCGATGTGCGATATCAAGATTCACAAGTTGATTGTTACCAAGACGGGACTACATATTTTGAACATGTTATCGACTGTACTTAAAACTGTGTACATCATTTTCCATTAAAAAAAATAAGTTTAGATGAATGAGTCTACATACCATTAATTCAGTGAGAATTTGCCTTGAGGTCTTATCATAAGGATATGTAACAAATCTATACCCAAACTTTTTTTCATATTTTGACCCCCATTGAATGAGTTCCTACATTATTTTTATTAGTAAACTTTAGTAATAAGCAATCACCCTCTAATAACAAGTATCATTAATTCAGTTGCTTATACGATAATTCTGACAACCATGTAAAGTTTTTTGAGATTTCGTATCATATATAAAACCTGTACGGTTGATTCAGTCGCGTCTGTCAAATATTGGTCGAAACAATCCCTAGAAGATAAAGCCTCAATCCAACACGTAAGTTCAAGCTTTTTAAACCATATCTCTCGTGCAACATTGATTGCATGGTCGAGCGATGTAAAAAGGAGCAGCTGAAACCATCTCAAGCAAATTTGGAGCTGGCACAACGTTCCAAATAGAGTTCGTAATTCATTTGTCTTGTTACACCTATAAAACGAAATACTTAAACAAAAACAATTTGTATTAACATAAACTTATCAAATGATAAAAAGTATTTTAAAACCAGTATATAAATTTTTAGATAAGATTCTCATGAATATTGAACAATAATAAATTATAAAATTCTCTAAAAAAAGGGTAAGGAGTTTATAATCATCCTCCGTGCAACTTAATGGAATTCTAAAACAATTTTTAAAAAATTTATGACTTACTCTACACGCTCATTATTGTTGGGGTTAGCAGAAACATCATTATCTTGGACTTCGACGTCATCTTCTCTTGCCAAATGTAAAGACTCAATATCACCCTTGCATGACAAGCTAATTGATGATGAGGTTTTTGACAATAATTTCTTGATGAAAAGGATACCCTCATCAACGTTTTTTCCACATAATTGCTAGTGATTGACCAAGGTTTTTCATCTCTTGCATAATTGTGTCCTTAATTGATTAATTTGTTAAATTAGCTTCCATATATGTAAATTGTTTGAATCTTCTCCCACTTGGTGCCTTGATGTGTGTGCTAGTGAATTTCAGGACCAAAGTGTAGAGGAAGAGCCCAAGGGAAGCTAAAAAGAACAAGAGAAGCAAGGAGAATGGACAAAAAGCCTAAAAAAAGCCCAATCCAGCGTTGACCGCGTGCCCGCGCCCTCAAGATGGCGCGCCCGCACCCCCCTTACTTAATGGGGAAGTTTCCGTTGGTGGCGCGCCCGCGCGACCCAGATGGTGCGCCCGCGCCACCCTGTTTCGTAACCTCCACGACAAAGACATGGCGCACCCGTGCGATGGAGGTGGCGAGCCCACGCGACGGCAGCAGATTTTACTAAATGAAGGCTATTTTGGGGAGTTCACTTTTTCGGGCCTTGGCCCATCCATTGCTCAAGACCAATTCGACCTATATGGGGGAGGAACAGCTGAAGCACAACAAGCATTCTCTCATTTCATCAATTTTAGCCTTAGAGTAGTTTTAGGAGATTTTTGGGAGAGTTCTCCATCTCTCTCATTTTCTCTAGTTTTCTCTTCTTTGTTCTTCACCTCTAGGAACCTCATTACCAACTAAACTCTTCTTTTACTACTTGTTTTGTGGATACTTGTTCTCTTTAATTAATGCAATTCTAGTTTCTCCTTCTATTTTGCTTTTCTTTACATATTGCAATTTCTAGTTTATGTTCATGCTCCTTTATGATTTTCTTGCTCTTGGTTGTTGATCTACTTGTTGATTTACTCTATTGGTTCTATTGTTAGTTTATTTTCCATACTTGCTACCATGTCTTTATTTCTTGCCTACCAAGTATTTGATGT
>JASCZI010091731.1:0-13026 GCA_036250425.1 Stylosanthes scabra | reverse complement strand
TGCGTGCTTCTCATTCCCGCCCAAAAGTGTATATCTTGGTATATTGGGACCCAAAGATGACGATCTTCATACAAACCTGATAACAATTATATAAAACAATAAGAATGCTTAGCAATTTTGTTGAGCAGAACTTGTAAATAGATTTGAGCAGAAAAAATAACAACTGAATTGGAATGCTACCTTGCAGCCATTTATTTCCTTCTAAGCCGTACTTTGTGATGAAATCCTTCCAGTTTTTTTGAAAAGCCTCTTTGGATAAAGAAGACCACACAACGTTGCTCATCCCTTGTTCTATATCAACATGCCCCTTGAATCCGTTCAACTTTTGAGGGATCTTTTTCATAATGTGCCAAATACACCACCTGTGTGTTGTTCTTGGCATGCAATCTTGAATGGCTGGAGGCATTGATGGGCATTGGTCAGTGATAATGCCTTTTGGATGCTTCCCTCCCATGCAACGAAGCCAACAATCGAATAGCCATTTGAATGAATCGATGTCTTCATTCCTCAACAAAGCACAGCTAAGAAGTGTGGAATGTCCATGATGATTCACTCCCACAAATGAAGCAAATGGCATCTCGTATCTGAGATAAAAAAATGAGCAGAATATGAATATATAGTGAGCAGAATTTGAAAATTTAATGAGCAGAATTTACATACATAATAAGCAGCATTTAAGCATAAAATGAGCAGAATTTTACGTGTATCATGAGCAGAATTTAGACAATACCTGTTTTTGTTGTAGGTTGTGTCAAATGAAACAACATCACCAAAACATTCATACGCAGCCCTGCTCCTTGCATCACACTAGAATGCGTTTCTTAAAACATTGTCATCATCAACTTTGATTTCGTAAAAAAAGTTGGGGTTCTTCTCCTTCATTCTTAAAAAGTATTTGCCAAGTTCTTTGGCATCTTCTTCCTCCGGCACATTACGAACCTCCCTCGTTATGTAGTTTCTCAAGTCCTTTTCAACGAAGTTCAGCCCGTGGTGACCTCCAGCGGACGTGACAAGCGACTGGTAAGTTTTGCTCGGTCATCCCAACCTTGGGGACATGCTCTTCATCAACATTAAACAGAGACTGCTCAAAAAAAGGAGTATTTCAGGATCAGGTTTAAATTGAGCAGAATATCAGAAATGAATGAGCAAAATCTATAATTGTATTCGATCACAAAATGAACTCTTAACAAACAAAGCCAACTAATTGAAAAACATTAACCTCTGTTTGATCATCCAATTGCCCAACCTAATCAATGAAATTCAGATCCTGGTGAAAGTTGAGCAGAATTTTGAAAATAAGTGAGCAGAATACTTAATATAATCCTCATTCAAAAAAATACACCTAATCAAATCAATATAAATACATTCAGAAATTTCGAAATATAATCATAACAATAATCAAAGAAAAACAAAGTGGTTTGAAAACACAAACCTCAAAATGATCATCCAATTGCCCAACCTCATCAATAGATTTCAAATCCTAGAACAATGTGAGCAGAATGTGGAATACAAATGAGCAGAATTCTGGTAACGCAGTACAGAATATAAAACAACAAGAACAAAATACAGCAAAACTCACACACACATCGAATGCCTCAGCAAGAGAACACAGAATGTTAAAAATCAACTATTACAAGTTATTCAAATCGTTAACCTCGGTTTGCTCCTCCAATTGAGGTTCCTCGTGCATGGAATTCAGATTCAATGGATTTGAATGCCAATCCGTCATCGCAATGGCAAAGAGTTCTGAAATGAAAATTAAAACATGAAAAAAAAATAGAAGACGCGTAAGAGTAAGAAATCGGAAACGGAGAAGAAGCAGAATTCGAGGGAGATGCAGCGGAAGAAGAAGAAGAAGAAGAAGAAGAAGAAGAAGAAGAAGAAGAAGCAATACGCACCAAAGGAAGCAGATTGCGATGATGATGATGAAGAAGCAGAATGCGATGAACAGGGTACGAAATTTGAAAAATCGTTGAATCCTAATTTCAGGATACGGGTTTGCGGGTTTTGGTGAGCTGAGGGTTTTGGAGATTGTGAGTCACGTGAGTGAGATTTAGTGAGAGTGAGGGTGAGTGAGTGACTGTGAGCGCATGAGAGAGTGATTTTTGTGTGTGTGTTTGTGTGTTTAGTGTGTACTTCAATATTTATTGTATTTATTTTTATAAAAATATTCTGTTAAATTTGACATTCTTGTTATGGTAGGAATTTAATTACAAAATCTGATATGGTATAAAGAACTAATTAAAAAAAAATATAAGCACCTAATTGAAAATTCAATAAAATTATAGAATCAAACAAAATAATTAAACCTTTAATTTTTTATTACTAAATTAATTATTTTATAAATTTATTTTTAATATGATTTTAATACTTATCGGTGAGAATGAATCAATAAGAATATAATAGTGGGACATGGGTTCTTTATTTTTAGTCACTATAGATATAACTTTTATAACCAAACCCTTTTTTTTTTTTCAACCAACGCCTATTTGATTATTGACAAAAAAAATTGTAGAAGGCTAATATCTTTTTTAAAAAATAATTGACCAATAATTTAAACTTTAAATTTGTATTATATTCTATATATCTGAATAAGTATAATTTATTCTCATATTACATAGAATCTATACACAAATTTAGAGTAAGTTCGACTCCTTTAATTTTTTTTTTATAGTATCATAACTAAATTATTAAAAAAAAAACCTGACATTGACCACCTTCGTACCACGTTACAATAATTATTCTTCATTTTGTTTCGGTTTTTCTAATTAAGGAAACACACATACATAAGTTTAATAATAAAAAGGTTGTTTATACATTAAAATTGATCAGCTACGAAATCTACATGTATTATTTAAATCATTTTCAATTTATATTTTATATTTAAATATGTATTTTATCCTGGTAATTAATTTGATAGATATTTTTTATATACACTTAAAATAACTCGTTCAAGTAAAAAAAAAAATAACTCGTTCAATAATATTAATATAGAGGGGAAAAAAAAAGAAAAAGAAAGGCGGCAACAAATAATAGTGATATTAGTAAAGGCTACAAGTTAGTAGGCAAAGTTCTTGGAAAAGTTATGAAGATACTTGTTTTGATAAAAATAAATTAGTAAGTAAATAAATCTCAGAGGGGAAAAAAAGTGAGAAGAGAATCAGATATGGTGCAATCTCCATCACGTGCAAGGAACAAAGTTCTCAGAGCAACTAAGCAAGTGTGCAAGTGCCTTATAAATTGAAAGGTCAAGAACAAATCATGGTTTTGCATTAAGCTTTTAATCTCCATGACTTAGCTTTTACCTTATGAAATAATCCCATTAAACTAATAGAGAGTGACATGGAGAAGCATGTGATTTAGTCATATGAAGCTCACTATAACCCAATTCCTACATTTGAGAAGATTCATGCACATCGCCTATACAAAGTACAAGTTTATGTTGAAGAAAAGACTCAGCTTGATGTTTGTGGTATTAGGTATAGAATAATGTTTAGAAGATAAAGAATACCAAAAAAAAAATATTTAGAAGATAATAAAATATTAAAATGATCTTATTTAGTATTTATAAATTAATTATTTCAAAATAATTATATAATTTTATATATAGTAAATATATAATTTAGATGTTACATGTATAAAATTATAAATGTGAAATTAAATAAAATAATTTTGATTATTATTTCTGTAGCAAGATCCAGTACAAATATAAAACGAAGATTTATTAACTTTTATAAAAGATAGAGAATGATGACTGTATTTATTAACTACATGAGATAAAAAAAATTAACAAACTAATTAATCCTAATCAATAGACACCCAAAAAAAAAAATCCTAATTAATATTCTTCAATAGATGTTATTATTCTTCCTAATTTAAAAATGGATATTAATAATTTACTACTTTATTCACATCAGAATTTCGTCATTAAATTATTCACGAGTATTTGTATATATTTCATATATTTAATAAGAGTAATGCTATGGAATTAACATTAGGGAGTCATTAGGGAGCTAATAATTAAATTATCATATCCAAAATTTATATAAGTTATCATTTCTAACTCATATATCTAAGATTAAGTTATCATAAAAAATTTATATGAATTATCATTTGTAACTATGTGTTGTTTTCCTACCATGTTGACTCTCTAGTCTGAAAATAATTACACTTTAAAATAATAAAACTTTTCCTTTCGGTATAGTAATCAAATGTTTTGTCACAAAATAATCAATTTTTTATAAATGCCAAAACATAACCACTGAATTTTTGTTTTTTATTTGTATTTTAATTATAAAAATGTGAATCTAGCTCGATTATATAAACGTATACGTAAATATGATATGATATGATATATATCATTCAATATGTTTGTATGGGTGGCTGATCAACACATATAGCATGATTGAATAATGATTAGGAATTAATTTACTTGTACCATTATATATCTCCGTACATCTTATTTATAACACTGAGAAATATAAACATTAGTACAGAAAAATAAAATTTTTGTGCTAATATTTATATTCTTCCATGTTATAAATGCGATGTACGAATGTGTACAATGGTACGTATAGTATTACTGAATTAATTAATTTTATATGCATTTAACTTGTTAGTGTAAGTCCATTAAAAAATGATGAAAATTTCCTCTGCTAGGGTTTCAACACAAGAAGAAGATCTTGTTCAACACCGCAGTACATAAAAGGTCAAAACACGAGAAGAAGTTGATTTGAATCAACCAAACGATGATACAGAGATGGAACACGAACAAAATGCAATGATCCCTATTAATCCTAAGACTTCGTACAAGGACTCTCTTTTGAAGGTAGTCAGGTCAGAGGAAGATATATCTGAATTTGATGAAGAAACCGTGGAGGAGACTCTTCTTCCCGAGGATAGTTGGTATAAAGATAACGATGATCAGCAAAATGACAAACCTTTTGACCCTTGTTCTACTATCCTAATGTCAGAAGAGGAATTTGATGAATGGTGCAAGCCTTGACGTGCATCTCTTTATGTGAAAGTCCTAGAAAAGCGAGTTCACCAGGGTATCATATGAGTGGCAGAAAAAAGGTAAGATTAATGTTATAGATATGGAACGTGACTATTTCCTTGTCCATTTTTCATATGAAGATGATTATTCTCAAGCCCTTCTTGGAGAATCATGGATGATCTCTGGCCATTATATTATTGTTTAGAGATGGCGATCTTTCTTTCTCTCATCAGAAAAGCAAGTGAAAAAAATTGCAGCTTGGATTGTATACCTAATCTCCCCATCAAGCTGTATAATCACTGATTTCTTTGGAGAGTTGGATCGGCTATAGGCACAATGCTTAAGATTGATATAACTACGGTTGTTCAATCTCGAGGAAAGTTTGCTCGCATATGTGTCGAAATAGATTTATCTAAAAAATTGATTCCGGAAATCTCTGTCATGGGTTGCATGCTTAACATCGAGTATGAGGGACTCCACCTTATCTGTTTCAATTTTGGCATCTATGGCCATCGCTCTGAATATTGTACTGACCCATCTGTCGACTCTGAGCACAACCATGACGATGCCGGCAATATCCCCAGTCAAGCTGAGACCACACCTGCCGACGAGGGCGCAAGTACGATGCCAATTCCAGAAAGTGCTACAAAGACACAAGCATTCAAAGCTAATCAAACCCCCTCCCCCCAATTTCGGGCCGTGGATGATGGTTAAAAGACCGTTGAAGAAAAAACAAGAAAGCTCCAAGCACTTGTTTAGGAATGTTCAATCTAGCAAAGTGGTGCCTACAAATACGGAAGTTATTATGATTGATAACGGTATTCCCATGGAAAAAGGTTCAATATTTAATGTTCTATACGAGGAAAACCCAAATTCTACATCAAAAATTAATGTGCAACATGAGGAGCCTCTCATTGATCACATGTAGAATGCATCTCTTAAGCCCATTAATATTGGAGATCCTAACTCATCTAATACTATTGCAAAGAATGTCTTTGGATCTCCTAAGCCCATTAATATTGGAGATCCTAACTCATATAATACTATTGTAAAGAAGGTATTAAAACCTGGAACGGGAAAGAATCCACAAGGCCCAAAAAAGTCTTCAAATTCTAAGTTTGGGCTTGCTATTAGTGGCAAGATTTCCAAACCCAAACAAAAATAAGGAGATAAGCAAATAAGCTCCAAAGTTGTTCCCGCTTCTAAGCCAATCAGTTCTAAGGTCTCCACCAGCAAAAGTAGCGCAACAAAGGAGATGAAGTGGATATGCTTGATTTGATGAAAGTCTTCGCGAAAGAAGAAAGTGACACCTTTCATGCGAAGAAGCTTGCTGATAAAATATTGGAAAATCATATGGTCAAAAACTCTTATCTCACTCAAATTCCTCAACCGGCGCCGGCAGAGAAAGGGCCCAATCTATACTGTGATAGACCACTTGCGGAACCACCTGATAAAGGTAAGGCGGTGATCGAAACAGTTGAAACAACTAAGAAAGATGACGACTCATCTCGTTTGGAAGCACCAGTTTTGGGCAATGGGGCTAATACCCAATGTTAGTCTTAGGGTCTCTGGTAACCCTCTTCTCCTATTCTGTTTCCAATGAATTGTTTAATTTGGAATTGTCGAGGTGCTGGTGGAAAGGCCTTTTGCTCTCTAATTAGATATTTAAAAAAAGAATACAATGTGTCTTTCCTTGTTCTCTTAGAAACCCATGTGAGTGGCGACAGAGCTAAGAAGATTTGGAGTGACTTTGGCTTCAATGGCTATTTTATTGAGGAAGCTCGGGGATTTTCAAGAGGTATTTGGTGTCTTTGGGATTCCCAACAATGGAAAGTTGATGTCCTGCAACATATTGTTCACATGAAGGTATCATATCAGTCTTCTAATCCTTGTTTTTTTAGTTCTATCTATGGTAGTCCTCAAAAAATTAATCGCAGAACTCTTTGGGATAATTTACGCAATATTAGCTCTGCTGTTGATCTTCCTTGGTGCGTTATGGGAGATTTTAATGCTATTCTTCTTGACTCTGAAAGAAGAGGTAGTACTGCTTCCAATCATAGAGGTGCTTGCACTGAATTCCAGGACTGTATCTCTGATTGCGGATTAATGGATTTAGGCTTCATTGGTTGGCCATTCACTTGGAAAAAAGGCTCTTTAGCGGAAAGACTTGATAGAGGCTTGGGGAATTTGGATTCGAATATTGCATTTCCAAAGTCTCGTATCAAACATCTGCCTTCATTTAAATCTGACCACTCTCCCCTCCTGCTCCAATTATCCTCCCAGTCCATTTCTAATAGGAGGAGAAGACCGTTCTGTTTTGTTGTTGCTTGGCTAACCCATCCGGAGTTTGGTAATCTTGTGAAGAATAATTGGAATGTACAAGACTCGTGGGCTGTCAGTATGTCAAAGTTCCAATCAGTGCTAAAAGATTGGAATAAAATCATGAGAAAACTGCAGGGGATTACAGCTAACATGAATCCCCATAATAGGAATTATCTTGAAAAAATTCAGTAGGATCTCTAGAGGGAATATGAAGAAATTCTAATTCAGGAAGAAATTCTTTGGTATCAGAAATCAAGATGCAAATGGATAAAGATGGGGGACAGAAATACTAAATATTTCCATGGCTCCACTGTGGCTAGAAGAAGAAGAAATAAGATTGAAGCGCTTCAAGACAATAATGGTAACTGGGTCACGGACAACTCTGTGTTAGAAAATATGGCTACCTCCTTCTTTAGCAATCTCTATTCTGATAATTTTCCTGATAACACTGTCATTCTAAAAGGGACCTTTCTTCCCACCCCCCCCCCCCTTTCTGATTTTGATCTGCAAATGCTCGATGGCCCTACTTCATATTTTGAAATAAAGAATTCAATCTTCAGTATTGGCGCTTTTAAAGCTCCTGGTAAAGACAGTATTCAAGCTATCTTCTATCTTAGTCAATGGGAGAAGGTTGGTCCTGATCTTTGTAAGCTAGTCGAAGTCATCTTTAGGGAGCCTAAGAAAGTTAAGGAAATCAATGACACCTTAATTACCTTAATCCATAAAGTTGATGCTGTCGCCAATCTAAAACAGCTATGTCTTATTAGTCTTTGTAATGTTTCCTACAAAGTGGTTACTAAACTTATTTCTAGGAGACTTAGACATGTTATGGAGAAGCTAGTTAACCCCACACAATGTAGTTTCGTACCTGGAAGACACTCCTCAGATAATACTGTTATCGCCCAACAAGTTATTCACTCTATGCGGAATAAAAAAGATTAAAGGTTGGATGGCTATTAAAATCGACCTAGAAAAAGCATATGATAGACTAAAATGGAGTTTCATTAGTGACACTTTGGTGGATATTGGTCTCCCTTCTCATATCATCAGGATCATCTACTCTTGTATTTCTACTGCTAATATGCGTATCCTTTGGAATGGTTAAGCTCTTGAAGAATTTAATCCTTCTAGGGGGATTAGGCAAGGGGATCCTCTCTCACCATACCTGTTTATTCTTTGCATTGAGAGACTTTCATCATTGATAAATGCTACTGTTGAGAACAACTTTTGGAAGCCTATTCATCTCAAACCAGATTGTCCAAATCTGTCCCATTTGTGCTTTGCAGATGATCTCATTTTCTTTGCCGACATTAGTTTAGCTCAAGCTGACATTATCAACATAATCTTGGATGTCTTCTGCTTAAGCTCTGGCCAAAAAGTGAATAATGAGAAGACCAAAATCTTCTTTCCAAAGAATGTTGGTAACTCTGTCCGAGAATAAATCAGCAATGCTCTTAACTTCTCTAAAACTAATGACTTAGACAAATATCTTGGCATTCCTCTTTTGCACTCTAGAGTCACATAAGCAACATTTAATGATGTGATTAGCAAATTGAACTCAAGGCTGAACAATTGGAAGGCCACATCTCTCTCCCTTGCAGGTCGCACAACTTTGGTGAGATCTATCCTTTCTACTATTCCTTCCTATTCTATGCAAACTGTTGTACTGCCTACTACTACTTGTAAATTTCATTAATAAAAAATGCAGGGGTTTTATTTGGGGTGACTCGGGACATACCAGAAAAGTGGACCTTTTAAATTGGAAAACTGTTAGCAGAGACAAGAAGAATGGATGCCTTGGTATTCGTCATGCAAAAGACCTAAACCATTCCTTTATGATGAAAACTGGATGGAATCTAATTGAGAAGAAAGATTCTCTTTGGGCTAAAGTTCTTAGAGCTAAATATAAGTGTGGATATGATATTGTCCCTCGAGTTGCAAGGAAGAATAATTATTCGAATCTTTGGAAAGATGTTTGTAAATCATGGAATGATGTTGTCAACAACTCTATATGGCAAATTGGTGATAGCTCTCGCATAAATTTTTGGAAGGACAATTGGGTTCCAAATCTTGGAAATCTATCCAACTATTCTACTCAAGTAAGTCGTAATTCTGAAATGAACAATTCTCTGATGGATTTCTTAACTGTTTCAGGTGAATGGGACTTCACCAAACTCGGTCAATATCTCCCAGACCAAGTTGTTAACAAAATTGTTGCTATGTCACCTCCATCAGTGTGGAAAGATTCTGATAAAATTGCTTGGACCCTGTCCTCTAATGAATCCTTTAACTCGAAGTCAGCTTATAATGTCATTCAAGCTGACCCTGGAAAAAAAAAGGATCAGGTATTTAATCTAGCTTGAAGTTGGAATGGCCCAGAGAGGATTCGTGCTTTCATATGGCTAATAGCTCATGAAGCAATTCTCACAAATGCGAAAAGATGCAAAAGACATATGATTGACGATGCAAAGTGCCCAAGATGTAATATTGCTAGTGAAACCACAACTCACGTGCTTTGAGACTGTACTTTTGCTGCATCAGTGTGGAATATCCTTGCTGCTAAGAGCAAAGATGCCCATTTTTTCAACTATGACACTCGGGACTGGCTCATCAGAAACATATCTGATAATTCGAATTGGGCTACCTACTTCGGAGTTGCAGTGCATACAATTTGGTTCCTCAGAAACAAGCTAATTTTTTAAGACATGTTGATTACACCAATGCAGCGTCTGAGATTATCAAAGTCCACAGCTTAGAGATTCTGAAAGTTATTAAGTCTAAGCTTGCTATGAAAAACCATTCTCCTTCTTCCAATAAGTTTATCCGTTGGTTAACTCCTCATAATCATTTCATAAAGCTTAATCTGGATGGCTCCTTCAATTCTAGCTCGTCTAATGCTGCCTGTGGAGGTATATTTCGTAACAGTTTAGGCAGATTCATCAAGAGCTTTTCTTGTAATCTTGGTAACTGCTCAATCATGCATGCGGAGCTCTGGGCTATTCTTAAAGGTCTGCAAATTGCGCTAGCTAATGAATATCATCATATTGTGGTTGAATCAGACTCTCTTATGGCAATTAATCTCATCCGAGATGGTTGCTCTGCGTTGCACCCTTGCACACCTCTTCTTGAAGATATTAGGATCCTCTCCTCACGTATTGAAAACATTCAATGGAGCCATACTCTTCGAGAAGCTAATATTGTGGCTGACATTCTTGCTAAAAGGGCCAGGATCTCCCCATTGGTCTCCACATTTTTGACATGCCTACCCTGATATTATGCATGCTCTTTCTTTTGACTGCTTTGGTACTTTTAGATTAAGAGGAGAGCCTTAGTCTATTTTGGTTTTCTCCTATGGTTTTTAATTTTGTGAGTTTTTTCCTTTTGTTTCTTGGGTTTTTGTAACCTCCTTTCCCACAAAAAAAAAAAAGCATTACTGAATTAATAATATAGATACAAAGAGTCATAATGAATCGAATAAGATTTAAAATGTGTAACTTTTAAAATTTTGAATTTAAAACTTTTATTAGCATATTATTAACTACTTTTAGTCTTTGTTATTTCCCAAAGGACATTTTTTATAGTATTTTTCCATTTGATAAACTAAATACTAATTTATTGCGGATTTAAACTCTGTTTAAGGGTTTAATGGTTTATTTTTTGTCAATAAATTACTTTATATATAAGACATGCTGAGTTTAGGAAACAATAATGCATTTTTAGATGATGACTAAACATTAATATTAGGTTGAGTGAAGAAGCCTAAGTGTTGTTTGATGTTGGTAATACTTGTGCATGCCCAATTTGTCTTCATTGCAACCCAATACTTGAATGAAAGTAGAGCTTTGATTGCTATCTTGAGAGCAAAATCTGCTTCTACCCTAGCCTTAAGCATTTCGGACATGGTAGTAAAAGAGAGGGAAACTCAATCTTTTCATTTACAATAGCTTAATGGAAAAGGCTCAACATTATCACTAATCTAATGGAGGAGAATTAAACTTGGAGCCAAAGCCAAGATAAAGGGTTGTGATTTAATTGGTACAGGGAATCGAAATAGGCTCAGCAAGCTAGTTGCTACTGAAGCTACACTTCTTGCACCAAAATGGATAGAACCTAGCTTATCACTCTCATTGTTGCAACTGATGCAACCTGCTCCAAGCTTTGGATTGCTCAAAATCAAAGTTGACTTGCTTTGTGCTTTTTGGAGGCAACATCCTTATGTTAAAATGAGGTTCAGCCAAAGAGAAGAGCAAGGAGAGAGAGAGAGCAATCACAGAGTCATTTTACTCTTTGCAAAATCTGCAAGTGTCTTCTCCTTCAATGTGCTTCAATGGAATACTTTTTTTTTCTTAGTTTATCACTACTTGTTTTCATGAGGTAAAAGGCAAATTTGGGAGGGATTTGTAAAAGGCAAAGAGAGAAAAGGTAAGAGTGATAGATTAGTGAAAAGCCATGACATTCTTAGTTAATATTCTGAATGTGTTTTTTCATTTTGTAGATTGAACAAGAGGGTTCCCATTTCCCAAATTGAGTTAGCACTTGGAAGCTAAGTTCTAGATGACGAGAGCTTAGAGATGAGTCCTTTGATAGAGTGTACGTAACTATAGAGGAATTGGTATATATAATTATTTGATTGATAGTGGAAATCCACCCTGGTGTTGGTGGGACTGAATATAGGTCACAAAGGAGTATCCAAACCAATATAAACATGTTTGCTTCCTTTATAGCTTTCAGTTTCGTTATTTATGTTTCCGTTACATGTTATCTATGATACAACTCAAGCAAAGTTGGAAACTATTTTAACTAACTTCAAATCTATTTGGCTCAAGCAAAGTTGAAAAACTTAAATAGATCAAAAAGAGGTTCTTGATTCACCTTCCCTTCTCTAGACCTTTTACAACCTTCAAGACGGAATTTAAACTCCTAACAGTTACTTAATAATAAAATAAACTGATAGTTACACTAACCAAGTTATTTCTTTCTAAGGATATCTTCTTGATATTTGGTTAATATATTATGTGAAGAAAAAGGCCAATAAGATAAGAATTTTTTTTTATCAATTTACACTACAAGAGATGTGCGGGATTGTCGCGGTTATTTTGTTGAACCACCGCAAAATGGTTAATTGTTGCCTTTTATAGCATTGTTAAACGGTTTTGCAGCGGTTTTTCAAAACCGCTGGCATAACGGCCGCGAAACATAATTAAAATATGATGTCGGTGAATTTTGTGACGGTTATGAACCGCTGCCGTATCCCTAAACTTGAGTAATCATTTTTTCTGCAGTCGTTATGAATTGCCGCTATCTTTAATTGCGAGATTTTCCTTGAAAAATTTTACAACGATTTTTTAATCTCTTACAATCACCGCTATCATTATGGCTTGATTTAAATTTTGCAACAGTTTTTTGTGTCAGTTCTGTGTAACACCCCAATTTTTATGGTACATCAACACGGCGTAATTATTTATTAATTATGCCATTAAAGTTTATAGTGACGGTAAGGGACCAAGCTTAAATGGACATGGTAAACTCGGAATCTGAGATTTTCACTGAGATATTTGAATTCAGTGGATTTTTCCGAGTGCAAGCAGCTAGTCAGCCAGTTCAAACTGTAAACCATGATTGCTTGTATGCAAAGGTTATGTTTTAGGTTTTGATGAATGACAACCAACAAAAGATTTGAGGAACTATTCTTGAAAGCAAAACAACGA
>JASCZI010091729.1:0-20132 GCA_036250425.1 Stylosanthes scabra | reverse complement strand
TATATATATATATATATATATATATATTCTTCTAATACCTCAAAAAATAAAGGAACTAAATGTTTTTTAAAAATAAAAACTAAAGTAAAGGATCTAAATGTATTTTTTTTATCTTTGAAAATAAAAACTAAGAGTCCAATTCAAAAAATAACTTTTGATAATTGACTTGAACCGACAGATTTTGAGATTTTTTACCCTTTTATTCACAATTTCATTTATCAGATCTTTCTTTTTTTTTCTTTCTTAACCTTTCGCTGGAGTTGGCCACTTATTGTCACCGCTATCGACCACAATACAACCACACCATTATTTTTTACTATTTTAAACTCTAAATCTTAAATTATCTAAAAGACAAAGATTAAAATAATAATCTCAACACTAATTTTTTTAGCTAATATAAAAGTTAATTATTTATATATTTTCTTACTTGAAATTAATTACTATCCCAATGATCAACGCAGCCAATTTAACTAACACTACTATAGCAGATTTCACAACAAGCACAATGCAAAATCCACTGTAAAAAAATAATTTCTTTCTTTCCCTCTCATTTCAAAAATCTTTCTTCTACCTGAATTTCACATGTTAATGGAGAGTCAGAGATATTCTTTTTTTAAAAATTTTGAATGCTTTTTTTTTCTTGTATTTATAAAGTAATTTTTAAGAATTTTAAATACTTTTTTATATTTATAAAGTAATAAATGTTGACTATAATATTGACTTTTAAAATTTTGTCTGTCTGTACTTAACAAAATTACCATTAAATTTCAATATTTTCAACTGAAAAATATATCATCTCCGAGCAAAATTATTAATTAGAATTGGGGAAAGAATTTAATTTATTTTATTTTATTTTATTAAAAATAGAATAATCTTCTGACCTTCAATTTGAACCATTGGATCACAGGAAGCTTTCAAGAAACTTGATCTATTCTTTGTTTTTACTTTTTAGTTGTAGTATATTCCTGGTCCTGGTCGTCCTAATTTTTAATTTCTGGTAGAATTTAACCATTTTTAGAATATAGAAAACGGTTCAACTATAGATAGTAATTTTTCAAAAAAATAAAAATAAAAAAGAGGAAAGAAGGTTCCACAATTGTTTTGCTATAATAAGTGGGAAGCCTCTCTTTCCTTTCCTGAGATCCATAAACAGCATTCCAGAGTGACAAGGTTCTCTCTTTCTTTCTCTCTCTGTTTTGTCTTAACAACCGCCCAAAAGTTCTCATAATTTTTTTTTTCCATTATTAGTAAGTCTTTTTTTTTTATTATTTCTTTTATGTTCATCGTCACTGATCTTAGATATCTCTGAACCGTGTCTGCTAGATTAAATTAAATCTCATCAGGAGAATAATCAAATAAAACTCTTATCCTAAATCACTAAGAGCTAGCTAGCCTTTTTCTTCTTTGTTTTAATTTTCCTGGGTTATCTTTTCACCAGATCTGAAACTGCTTCTTCACTATTAGGGTTTTGTTGACTTTGAAATTATTATTACTCTTTTAGTGACGAAGAATAAGAGTCTGAATATATTATGACTTCCGGAAAATAAAATATATTAAACACTAATTCTGAAAACTTTATTTAAGGATTTGAAGCTGCTCAATGAGATGATGTGTTAAACTCCGTATTTCTTTTTCTTTTATATATATATATATATATGCAATTTATACATATAGTTTTTGTCTATATTATAATTATTATTATGAAAGGAGTTTTGATTTTGTTTTTCATTTTTTGATAGAAAGTTAGGTAGAGTTGAATCAAGATGGTAAGGCAGAAGATAAAGATAAAGAAGATAGACAACATAACAGCGAGACAAGTCACGTTCTCAAAGAGGAGAAGAGGGATCTTCAAGAAAGCACAAGAGCTTTCTGTTCTTTGTGATGCTGAGGTTGCTCTCATCATTTTCTCTGCCACTGGGAGGCTTTTTGAATATGCTAGCTCCAGGTATATAAATATATTTTAAATATATAATATAATAATATAATTTTTCATCATGATGATGATGATTATTATTACTATTATATCATTATCTTAATTTCCCCTCTCCATTTTGGTGAACTCAATTTTATCGTGTTTTTGTGATGGTTTTTGTCAATGAAATGAAGATGAACTGCAATAATTAAATATACACCTGATTTTATAATTAAGATTAATAATTAAAAATATTAAAATACTTAATGCTACGAATATTTGATTTGCTTCGTACATATTTGTATATAATAAATATACGTGTTGTTTTTTTTTAATATATATTTTAATTATTAATTTGTATATATAGTTTCTTAAATAAAAATGAAAAATTCTTTTATTGTACGGACACTTGGAATATAATTGAATTTATTATTTTTGTAAAAAATATATAAAGTTTTATGTGTCTTTTAATCATAAGAAGTTGAAGACAAAGGTTGAGGAGATGAACTAATGGATATCCATTTATGGTACACAAATAATGATCTGGATATGTGGCCTCATCACTGTACGGAACAGTTTTTCTTCTGTGATGGCTGATGAGTCATCAGAGAGAAAGAGGGGGTAGCTTTGATGAAGTATGAACTAAGCTTAATAAATCTAAGATCGAATAGAAACCTTGGATCAATTTTTTTATTGGTTTAATTTTATTTTATTATAGTTATCATTTAAGCTTCTTTTTTTCTGGATTTCATTAACCTGTGATTGTGACTACTGATAAACTTTAACTAAAAAATTTATAAAATGCTGGCTCCTGCCTCTTGTTGTCCTACTCGCATAGGTACTTAATACCTAGTAAGTATTTTAAAAGGAAAAAAAAAGTTAGAATACAATAAATAAATAAATTAGTTTAAAATAATAACAAAAAATTATTTTATTTTATATTTTTAATTAACATTAATACATAAAATTATAATTATTTAATTACAATGTTATAAGTGAGTTTTAAATTCTAGAGCTTTTGTTAAAGACCTCATTATTTATATTTTATCTACCAAATATTTTTTTATTAAAAATATGAAAAAATTTATGGTATATTAGAAATCAGGCCTATTTAAAATTTTAGTACAATTAAATTTTTTTATTAATTAGCAAGCTTGTTAACAAGTTTTAGGTTAGGTCAAGCTAAATAGCTACAATACAGGTCTAAATTGTTAACAACAAAGCATGGCCTGGCCTATTTCTATCCTTAACTCCAGCCAATATGAAGTTAATGATCTAAATGGTATGAAGTATGAACACGATTTTTAACACTAAAATTATAGGAAAAATATATCTTTAAAAATAAAATTAGGAGTAAAATCATTTTTATATTTGAACATAAGAATAAAGCATTAATTTCATTATAACTATCGAACATTTTTGAAAAAAAAAATATAACATAAATATAAAAATTATAAGAGAAGAATTGCCAATAAATTTTAGGAATACATTTCTTTTCTCTTCAACCTCTTTTTAAATTTGAGAGAAGCAACTTTTTATATGTTTCTCAGAAAGAGAGAAAATGTTTTTTCTAATTCTTCTGAACTCAAATAATAAAATAAAATTGAAATTAAATTTACTTTTAAAAAGTTATGTATAAAGAAGATTTTCTTGTTTGGTACAAATCAAAAAATGATGGGCCCTGTTAATTTATGCTTCTGATATAACTCCCATCACATACGTCTGATCTCTACTTTATTTTCATTTTTGGCATGTGGTTTTGTTGTGTGGTCCTCCTCTTGCTTGCCATAATTCTTCTCACTCATTATTAGATAATGGAGGATAATAGAATAGTGATGATTTTGTTTTCTTTATTAAAAGAACACTAGAAAAACAAAGGTAAATTTTTTGAATAAGCAATTTCTGTCTTTATTAACAAAAAATCAAATAATAAAAATTATTACTGGTAAAAAGTTAAAAACGTAGATTCTATAAATTGGGTAGTATATATACCTTAAATATAAGTATATAAGCGTGTTTTTTTTATAACCAAGAGTTTGAGCTTAATGTAAAGAACTAAAAGGTAAAAAATAAAAAATAAAATATAGAGCCTTATATAGTTTTTTTTTTCTTCCAAAGATAAAGATAAATATAAGAATAACTATAAGTGGGAGACAGAAAAAAAAATAGAGGTCCTCCTACAAATACTCAATAAAAAAAAAAAAAAACTAATAAAAGGAAGGGAGAGGGAAACACAATTGTAGGTTGTAGTAATTATGGATTAGGGTTTATTGAACAACTAACTTTGACGTTAACGCTGTAGCTCTCATTTGTTCTACCAAGATGACAATGTTTAAGTTAACCCTCGTGAATAGAATTGAATAATTGTAAAAAGTAAATAATATGAACTTTCAAAATAAACCGTATTAGTAGAGTCATATATAGTTATTAATAGAGTTAAATATTAAATTGGTCCCTGAAATTTGGGGTTATGATCAAATTAGTCCTTGAAATTCAAATGGTATCAAATTGACCTCTCACTTTTATGATTGTGACTCATATTGGCCATTTTGTGGATCTTTATCAAAAAAATGCAGATGTGGTAGTTAATTCGCAACGCTGGGCTCTAATAAAATGACGTCGTAATGTGTTCGCGCCAAAACATCACCAAAATTGAATGATTGAGGCACTTTGTTTACAAACATTTGATCTCATATGACACATTAAAAGAGAGATTTTAACTTCTTTTACCTTCAAACGACGTCATTTTGGTGTTGTTTTGGCTTGAACTCATCAAGACGTTGTTTTATTAGAGTCCACCGTGGACAATTAACGACCACATTTGCATTTATTTTATGAAGAATCACAAAAGGGCCAACGTGAGTCACAACTGTAAAAATAAGGGGTCAATTTAATGCCATTTGAATTTCAGGAGCCAATTTGATTATAGCCCCAAATTTGAGGGGCCAATTTGATATTTAACTCGTTATTAATATGTGGAGCAGCTACACCTAGAAAATTATAGCCGAACTATAAATTAGCATAGTAGAATTATAACTTACTGAAAAGGAACACCAAATGACACTTTGTAAAGGATCATCATACTTAATTACATAAATTTCATCGCTATGATTGTAATCTAGTATCCGAACTATTGATGAGTAATGCTAGTACTCAATTACACCTGTCCGAGAGTAATGCTAGTGCTGAGTTATATCTGATCATATTTTGAGTAGTGTCGAGAGTTTAATGCAATGAGATTTGTATTTCTTATGCGTTCAAAACATGGGAGAGAAGTGGCTTCTACTAATAATAATGAGAGAGTGGTGAAGTGGTTTTAACTTTAAGCTGTATTGCCTAGAAGACTGATCTGTGGCACCATTGGGTATCGTCCCTGGTGTTCATGGCTGTAGAGTGATTCAAGTGTGGTAATTGATTTTGGGAGTGTGTCGGGTGGCTGTCCCACAGGGGATAGCAGGACATGTTGTTGTTGATAGGAGGGGTATATATAGTTGCTTTGATTTGTTTTGCTTTTACCTTGTCGGCTCTTTTGTTTTGATTCCTGTGGAGACTTTGCTTACTTCATGGGGGTTGAGGGAGCTAGTGATCTAAATAGGGGGTTGAGTTTTGTTGCTGCTATTGCTATGTTGATTAATTAAACGCGGGGGGGGGGGAGGTATTTCCGTATTTGTATAGCGGCGAGCTAAAGCAAATTCCCAGGTTCTGGAGACAGATTGAGTGATTGACATCATGAGGTGTTTGAAACAACGGAATCAATGGAACATATTGGTTTTTTTTAAAAAAAAAAATTATATTTGCTTTGTTAGTTGAACTATTTTCCTTCCTCTCTTGGTTTGATCTTGTATTGTGGGGGGTTTATTGTCGGTCCTCCGTGATAATGTCGAAGGGGTTTAATAATAGGTCCGACAAACATCTTGTTCTACTTCTCTCTTAGGTCGAGACTTCTTAATCCATAAAAAAATAGTATTAAAAATAACAATGATAGGTTTAATTATCAGGCATACATAAAAAAAAAATATAAAAATGTAAAAAGATAGAACAACAATAGAAAATGAGTAAAAATTGTTTTGGTAAAAGGCGGTTATTAATTTAAGACTTCATCTAAAAACTCAGTTTAAATTGCTTAGCGTCGCAACATATATAATCAAGTTTATAACTTTATGAAATTTTATTATGGATAGGAGTTACAAAACACGGGTATATGAATTGAAAAAAATAATATAGACATAACCAGAGAATATGTCTCCGTGAAAGAGGAATAGTATTCAGACAGTTTCTCTTCTAAGTATACTTCGATTTGAAGAGTAGTAAACATGGCCAACAGCTTGATCGGGAAAGGTTGAGGTTGTTTAATGTCGGCCATGGTTTAGTTCTTGCAAAAGAGAGGAAAAGCAAGAAAAAGTGTGGCCATTATTAAATTCGGCTCCACGTTAGACGCCAAATATTCTATGCTGATGAGTTGGACAGGTCACAGCTCTTTCTGGATGAGGAGAAGGTTTGTTGCTTCTTGGAAGAGAAAATATACGTCAGGTCGTACAAGAACATGGTGAGAGAAGTATCTGCAAAGGCACTCGGACGTTCAAGTCAGAATATAATGTGATTTAAGTGATATAGGAGAAGATAGTATATCTTTACTAGACATAAACTAAATTTATTTATAGACGTTACCTAACTGCTCGGATACACAATTTGTGAATCTGTTAGGGTTTGCTATTGTCTTTTCGAAATATGAGGTAGTCAAAATTTAAGTGATAAGCTTAAATGTAGCTATTACCAGAATGGTGGGCTGTTGGAAGTAGTGACAAGATATTAGGAAGGTAGCTACTCTCTAATGTGTTTGACTTAGTTATGATGTGTTGTTATCATGGGCATAATCACTAAGATATACACAACAAATTTGGGATTTAATTGTGACATATACAAAATCCTATTTTCTATTTAACCTAATTGCCGAATTATATGTTGTGTATGTTGACCGAGTTATAGGTTAATTCGACCGAGTTATATGAAGATGATTGGATTTAAATAAGTTATGGGTCAATCGAGTTATAAGTTATAGCCGCCAAGTTATAGGTAGTAGTTGCTGAGTTACAGGGACTGGATCAGTTAGGTAACCAACTATTTTAACTAACATTAGTCAGATTTTTTAAATTATTTTATTTATTTTAAATTTTAGGTCCTATGTCATGAATTTTTAAGGGATAAGTATTTTTTTGGTCATAAAGATTTGTCCCGAAAATTCCGTTGGTCACAAACATTTTTTCTCAAAAATGTCACAAAAGTTTTGATTTCACTTTAAAAAGACCAAAATGAACATTTTTTTTACGAAAATGCCCCTTCCCCTTCCTGAGCACCTTTTCTTTTCCGCAAAACCCCCAAACAATCACTACTCGCGAAATAGAAACACTTGAGAGAAATTGAGAGAAGGGAGCCCTAAACCCTCAGGACTGGGCATTATCCATGGGAGCACACGAGCGTTTTCCTTTGCGCGTTTGCCGTAATGACCTTGACCCCCTCGTTCCTGCGAATCCATCCCACCACGAACCCTATACCAAATAACGTGCAACGTCAATTTTGTTTGCTTAGGGTTTAGGAATTGTTGCTTCTGATTCTTCGAATGATTGGGCATTTTAGGGTTAGGGATTGGGGATTTTAGGGTTAGGGATTCTGAAGCTTCTTTCTTCTTCTTATCTGCTTAAATAACTTAATAAAATAAAAATAATATAAAAAGGAAATAAAATTATAACTACAATTAACAAACAATAACAGTCAGGGCAAAATGGTTAATAGCGTTTTTTTAGTCATAACAATCACATTTTTAGTATTTTTGAGAGAAAGAAAACGTTTGTGACCAACGGAATTTTCAATCCAAACCTTTATGGCCAAAACAGTACTTATCTCAATTTTTAACTTTAAATCCTAAGCTCTAACGTTAAACTCTAAAGTTAGTTATCTGATGAGTAGTTAATAATAATCAATTTTGTCTTTAGAAAATAACCTCATCTTAAAATTTGTCTCTAAAGAATTTTGTTAATTATATTAGTCCCTAAAAGATACATAGTAAGTCAAATTGATCATTCTATTAATTAAACGGATATCAATTTTTAATAATTAATATGGTGAAAAAATCTTTGAAAAACTAATTTCAAAATCAAATTATCTTTTAAGGATATATTTGAACATTAACCCTTACCCACATTTTTTCTTTATTATAATCTCTTTTGTTGATCTTTTAATTTCATGGGATCCAAATTTTATTTCTTAAGTGAAAAACAATCCACATAAGTTTTAATATAAATTTTTTCAATAAATGGACAGTTTTAATATAATTTTTTTCAATAAATGGACAATTTCTCATTGTTACCAAACTATTTTTCTCAAAAGATTAAACTAATAAAAAGAGGTAATATAAATAGTTGTATCTCTAACACTCTCTTTCACGTAGCATTTTTTTTTTTTTGTCTTTTATTTACTTTATGCTAAACTCTTTTTTTTGTGATTTAATTTTAGATCTATAAATCACAAAGATTTAATATCATATTATGATATATTTTTTCTAAAAATATAAATCAATTAAAAAAATAATATAAATAATTATATATGTAACGTGGTCTATATTATTACCTACACTAGATCAATCTAGTTCTCAATCCCTTTTAGATTGCCAGATGCCCAAATCGAAAGTAATTAGAGACCTCAACGTTCATACCACTACTACTAATAGTATGCACGTGATCTCTAGCCTATAAAACTCATCATTGATTTTATTAGGCTATACTAATAATCACCATTAATCTTATGATGCTATATATAATAACAAAAAAATAAAAAAATTGCGGTTAAGTACCGACTCTCTTATAGTAATTGTTGTTATGTAGCTATCCGGGATGGGTTTTAAAATTTTAGAACAATAAAAAGGTTTTTCTAAAGTTAACGTAAGTTTTAAATATTTAAAACGCACTTCTTAATTTACAAATAAAAGTGAAAAGTGTTTAAAAATGTAAAAATGTGATTTTAAGTTTAAATTTTTTTAAATATTGTTAAAATTGGATAACCACTTTCGCCATCATATACTCCACCAATAATTATATTATATAATCTCTTGAATTCGTGGATTATTGTTGTTTACTAAAATTTTTACAATTCTGAATACTGATTTCACAAGTTGATGAGTACGCAAGTAGACAATTTTACGCAATTACTTCTCTAATCGGGGGTAATTTACTATTAGTTCACAATTAATTTACTAAATTTTTGGAGTTTGAATATATAATTTAATAATCAAATAAAAATTTTATGAGATATTTTATATTTTTTCTACAAAATAAACAAATAATATAATATTTTTTTTTGTTTTTTTCTATCATATAAAAAAACAAGTGATACAACATATCATTTTTTTATTCTCTATGGTCCTTCTGAATCAAATTTAATGGAAATTTGAAGATAGATAAATAGTTATATACATTCCAATTGTAAAAAAATGTTATTTAATGAGTTAATTGTGAATTAATATGTTAAAAAGAATAAATTACTTTTTAGAGAGAGTGTCATAGCATTCACCTAATTAATTATACTAATTTATTACATGCTCAAGAGGAAGCAACAATTTCTTTCCTATTGTTAGGGGTTTCAGTACAACTAAATTATGTTGTTGTATGTACCAACTTGAAATGGTGTGTGACTTTGTGATTAATTATTTATAACTTTATACATTGACCTTATGTTTAAATTTCTTTGATATATAAAGTATGAAGGACATAACTGCAAGGTATGCCCAGCATACACATGAGATAAGTAGATCAACAGACAGACCCCTAGAACTGCAGGTAATAAAAACAGTCTTTCTCTCATTTTTCTTAATTATTCTGTCATGCATGATTATATATCAAAACAATATGTGCACACAAAAAATCATCCATTATATGATGACACGCCCTAGTAGACGAATTTTGTATAGGTGATCTCATAGTCATACAACACTTACGTGGATTATATAATGAATTAATGCTAGTTAGAAAGATAATAACAACATAAATTATCGTATTTAATCTAGCTTTCATATTTATATATATAATATCTATAATTATATGTTTATAACATTTTAAAATTATCCATTTTTTAATAATAATTAAATAATATGAAATAAGAAAAGAAATGCATTTAATAAAATTAAAAAAATCATGACAACCTGATTACGAAACTTTAATTTTTCCATATTCATGCCACTAATAAAATGCTATTTTCCTTAAGATTCATGGTTTTCTTGTACATTTATCAGCTAAAATGTCAATTTAAAAATCATTTGTTTATTATCTATTATGTTCTACACTAATTTAACTACCAATATTTCTCACATGTGGCGTTCTTTATTATTAATGCAGTTTAGTTTCTAATGATATTTTCTTTTGGTGAGCAGTTTCTAATGATATTAATTTTACATTAACAAGTCAAATTATTTAGTTCAATTTTAAACAAATTATCAATATAGTTCATTTGTATGTGATATGATATTAGTTTATATTCCAAAAGATTTATACTCTTTTTTTTTTATTATTATTCTGACAGACTTAATTAATCTCACAAATTAAATTTTATATAGAAACTAAATTAATGTGATATTGTGATATATATTTCTCAAAACCAAAATCACTTAGTCTAATACATTATGAAAATTAATTGATCATATATCAGTCACACGAATGGCTCGAATGTTACTCTATCCATTCTTTGAATTAGCAAGTTAGGTAGAAATGTCAATGGGGCAAGGTATGAGCAAGACACAGGCTCACATCTCTTTCATCTTTTATTCTCAGTCTCAGAAGGTAATTGGTACTACAGATACCTATCTCTGGATATCCATAATCATTAAATATCCTTAAAAATAAAAAATAAAAATAAAAATTAATACCATAATTTAAATTTATAGGAATTATTAACCATTAGTGTCATAACAATATTTTTATGCACAATAAAAAATGGATTATACATATATGGGGCACCTTACATTTAAACGTGCATATTTACACTTGTGTACACGATAAAAGATTATTATAACTTTGTATGTGAATATTTATATTTGTTTTAATATTAAGCATTAAAGCTTTTTAGATAGTCTATTTTCAATATTTGACCTTGTGGTTTGTAACTGGTATTAGTATTGAGTATAATACTAATATACATGACACTTAATAATAGTTTGAAATAATTCTATTTGAACATCAATATCAGTCATTAAATCAGTCATTAGAGTATAATATATATTAAAATATAAATACACACTGCATATATATTTTATATTTTGATATGTATTATACACTAATAGCTAATTTAGTAGCTGATTTTGATGTATATCTAGCATAACTCAATAATTTTTCTTAAGTTGTAATTGCTTTATACAAGGATAAAATATTTTTTCGATTTTAAAGGATGGAGTGGGGAATATTTTTAGAATATAATTTTAACGAAGTAAACAAATTTATACGTACATCAAATTGTGCATTATTATGTTAAAAAATTAACCATTTTTTATAATCGATGTTTAAATGGTCATCCAAAAGAATAAATTTAATTAAATAGTTGTGAAAAATAATTTACATTGTCAATGTATTAAAATTAAATTTTTATTTTTATTAGGAGTAAATTCATTCAAAAATTAAATTCTTTAACGAATAGACAATTTTAAAATTATATTAAAAAAGAGTTTGGTAGTTATAATTTATTAACCATCATTATTCATAATTTGCTTTTTTTACCTTTTGTTTTTATTTACAATTTACTATTTTTTTTACTATTGAATTAAATGCATATATATTAGTGAATTAAATGCATATATATTAGATACAGTAACTTTGGATTATAATTAATTACTTACTATTACTCTTTTATTATAACATTAGGAATGTTTTTAAAAATGAAAGAAAATGTTAAAAAATATTTTGGTTTCAACAAAAAAAAATTGAGAATCAAAACAGTGTTTTACTTGTATAAAATTTTCAAATATTACAATTGATCTGAGAGGAGTTATTATTATATATATATATATGTTTGCTTTGAAATAACAGTTATATACAGCGGCAGAGCTTGGTTAGGACAAAGGAGGACCAAGGCCCCCAAAGTTTGTATAAAAAATTTAGAAATAATGCTTTATAAAGACATAAGTTGTCTACTTGTCTTGGTTTGGTGGTTTAGTAAATTATAAAAAAGTTAAAGTAGCTGGTTTGATACTCTCTACCTTCAGTTTTCATTTGACTTTTAATTTTTCTTTCTATTTTTTTTTAATTTAATATTCTTTTCATTCATTTTTGTTTTTTAACTTTATCATTCATTCATTATTAAGAAATTCTTTTACCATCATATGAAGAGATTTAAAACTTGGTATTTATTTAATTGGATCAATCGAAAATAATAATATATTTTATTAAAAAATAAATCTTATTATATTATTATCTATATACATAACTATCTAATCAAATTTTGCTATATTTTTTTTAAAAAAAACTTTCTATATAACAATATACCACACTCCAAACGAAAAAAAGTTGCTATGCAATACACTAAGTCATAAATCATACACCACTATGTGCAAACCTTAATTATAACAATATATTAGATATTTTATTTATTTAATTTAGTGTTATTTTATATTTTATTAGCTTTTTAATTGAATTTTTATATTATACAAAAATAATTAATAATAAGTATTAGTATTATTGTATTTGTGTAGAATGATAAAAAATCTATAAGTTAGCAAGTCTCAAAGTTTCGATCTTTCAAATAAAGTTTCAAACTAAGATATTATCTTGTACCATTTTTAAAAAATTGAATAATTTTTTTTTATCAATTTAATTTAATATTAATTTATATTTTGTTGTTCTTTTAATTAAATTTTTATTTTTCTTGGTTCTTTTAATTTTGTTTTAACATAAATAACAATATATACATAAATTAAAAAAAAAAATTGGCCCCAACAATTTCCTTCGAGCTTCGCCAATGATTACATGTGTATGTATTCTAAAACCATTGAAATTATTTCGTATGAGGACTGATGGTAGGATTTTGCAAACCTTAGATCTCGGCAAGTATACCGAATCGTATCAAGTAATATACCACAGCGATGTGGAGTATCGATCCCTCGAGGATTAAAGGACCAAGCAATAACTATTAATTAATTATGCTAATCAGATCGAATTGAAAACAGTAAGTGTGTAGTAAGTAAAAAATTTCGAAAACTAAGTAGAAGAGAAATCAGAATATTACTTGTGTTGTAAACAATGACGAGAGAACTTGTTAAGAGATCTGGAGATGTTTTTCCCTTGAGGGTCAATGCATACATTCGAATATTAATTCTAGGGTTTCAGTTATTAAGCACAACGAATCTAGTTTAACTAAGTCCTAATCTCTTAGTAACTTAGTTTCTATTTACCTAATCAAAAGCTAATCTCTTAGTCAATCAATCAAACAAATAGGTGAAGATCTAATTCAGATTCAAATCCTTATGAGTCTCAAAAGTGATCCTAGATCGGATTAAATGTCACTCTATCCCAACTAGTTTTAATCCAATTTTAACTCACAGAATTATAAGTTGCATAACAATTAGCTTGACTATCTCTAGCTAGACCTAATTGGTTATGTGATTCAATTTCCAGCTAGCAAAAACTAATAGATCTCTCAATCTAATTAATCTAGCCCTAGACAAGTTAAGAACACCTCTTAGTGATTCCAAACTATTGAGATGAAGAACAGAAAATTAAATCATGCATAAAAAATAACTGAAAATACCTCAATGAATTAATAAATGAATGTACATAGTGACTACCTCATTATTGGATGAAGAGAGCTCCTCACCCTTAACAATGGAGTAGTTTAGCAATTTATAATTGAAAATAAACAATAGTAGTAAAAACGAAATCTACAATCTGAGGTGCTGAGATATGCTGAGATGCTAACCCTAGTGGTTAGTTTTCTCCTTATATAACTAGCTAAATTCCTAAAAATCAGCTATCAATCAAATCTAATCTAATCTTATCTTATCTTAATCTTATCTTCTATCTTAACAAACTTATCAATCTTCTCTCAATCTTCAATCAATCTTCAATTAATCTTTTCTTGATTCTTCCAATTATACTCTTGATTAGTGGATGGAATTGATGCCCAAAAGATCTTGGATTTGAATTGGAATTGGATAAAGATGATGGATTTGAATTTGGTCTCCACATTATACGTGGGTGTCAAAATCTCTCGTGGAAGCTTGAATTGCCCACGTTATACGTGGGGGAGCTCACGTATAACGTGGGCTCTCTGTAAGTTTCTTCCAATCCTTGCATTCTCCCACGTTGTATGTGCATGCTGCACGTACTACGTGTAGTCTCTGCCCATTTTCTTCAATTTCTCACGTTATACGTGAGTGAATGACGTATAACGTGGGGTTTTTGGACTTTTCTTCATCTTCTTTACTTCAATCTCTCTTCAAATGGTCTTCTATCACCTAAAACTCTTAGTGAATTTTTATAAAACACAAACACAACTCAAAGAACATTAAGTTTGTTTGATTGATCAATTAATAAGCATAATTCACAAAGAATAACATGATTATAAAGAGAAATTGAGACTAAAAATAACTTAAGATGCATACGCATCAAGAACTAATGAAAATTCACATTAATAGCAGGATTTATAACATTAAAGAAATTAACTTATATATGTTTCATGTTATTAATTCATTTCAGCTGGAGAATGTCAATAACGATGAATTACTTAAGGAAGTTGCTAATAGAACTCACGAATTAAGGTTTTTTTCCTTAACTTTATTAGTAAAATATAAGAAAATTAAACTTATTAATATTGTGCACAATTAAGATCCATTATTACTGCTTCTTTCTTTTTTCTTTTTTCTTTCTTAATGCATGTACTGTATTATGACTAGGCAGATGAAAGGTGAAGATTTTCAGGGACTGAGCCTAGAAGAACTACTCCAACTTGAGAAAGCACTTCAAACAGGACTAAATCGGGTGATTGAGACAAAGGTAGCTACAGACATTCATGAATCTGCATTATTTACATTTTCTTGATTATGATTATTTAATTTGTTTAATTAATTATCCGGTGTTTGATTGTAGTCTAATGCAATGATATACAACATATATTATTATTTACATTCAGGAAAAGCTTATCATGGATGACATTGCAGCACTTCAGAAAAAGGTTTGTTGTAATAACTACTTAACTTATATAAACAATATATTCTTCACTTTTATGAGTTAAATTACTATGTTGGTTCAAATATTTTTCATATACATATATATATATATATATATATTTTAAGAATTAATCTACGTGTAATATTGTACACTTTCGTACACACCATTTATATATAACACAGAAAAATGTTAACATTAACATAGAAAAATAAAATTTTTGTACTGATGTTTATATTTTTTCGTGTTAAAAATGATGTGTACGGAGATATACAATCATATAGCATTATCAATTTTTTAGTTAGGTCCTATATTAAATCTTGTGATTAAGTCTATATCGTAACAAAACGTTAGATATATTCATTTAGGGTTTGTGTCCTAAGAAGGATGTATTTGTTTTTTTAACGGAATATTATGTTATATTTAACTTTTTTGTCGCGGTATGCACTTTATTAAAAACTCTGATATGATATAATAGGGAATTAATTGAAAGAAAAAATATAAGAATTTAATTAAAAATTTTGTGTAACTATATATAAAAACTAACAGAGTAACTAAATCTAATATTTATAATTTTTAATTTTGATATAAGATTAAAATTAGTATCAAAAGTAATACGCCTTAGCCCCGTAAGGTTAATTACTATTTTTCAATAAAATCATTCATAAAGATTTTTTATTCAAAATCAAGGGTCAATTTTGCTTTTAGGAAAATTTTGATATTGGAAGGATGATTTTATAAAAAAAAAATATTATAGACGGTTTTGAATAAAAAAATTCTACGAACAATTTTAATTTTTGGTAAAAATCAGAAAAACCAAAATAATACTTACCCTGAAAAGGAATTAGAGATTTTTAGAACCCGGATCAATATGTAATAGAAGATAAAGCATGCAAAAATTTGTGATTCTGAATTTTCTGATGATCTATGTATCATGTAAAACTAACCTTCTGAGTGTTTTTCTTTTCTTTTTCTTTTTATTGAAAAAAAAAAATATATTGTTGGCTTTGTTCACTGCGGCAACAAAGAGCGCCGAATTAGAACAAGAGAACAAGCAGTTAAAGCAAAAGGTATGACAAATCATTTTTAGCAGTACTTTTAAATTTTAATCATATATATCAGCATTCTATATTCTTTATTCATTGGCCCAATATTTTATTTTCAGCCAACAATTTTAAAAATTAATGGTTAACTCCGGACCAAAATAAAAAATTGTGTTGGATCGATATAATACTGTTTAATTTCATTATTAATTTTTTAACTCTTTCATTATACAAAGCTAAGCTAACAAGCCATTATTATTGTTATTATAAAGATGGAGATGGTGAAAGTTCAGAAAAGTGTAACAGTGATGGATTCATCGGATATTGGAATGCAAGAAGTAGTGTCATCGGAGTCATTAAATAATGCATGCAGCTGCATCAGTAGTGGAGCTCCTTCTTCTCTTGAAGATGATTCCTCTGATACATCTCTTAAGTTAGGGTAAGCCCAACTATTTTGATTTCCAATAATTCTTTTTTATCAAAGATATATTAAGAGAGAGACTCGAACTCGAGACCTCTATTAAGGGAAAGAGACAAATACTTCAAATCTCCCAATGATTTTTTATCAGAACATTTTAATCATCAACAAATTTTAATTATTAAATAAATTTTCTAATAATCTTTTATTTTGTTAAACAAATGAAATTATTAGTCATTATTATTATTTAACATGACATAACTACAGGTAGACTCTAAAAAAGTTTTAAATTTTTCATATTAGTCTCTTCATGTAAACAAACAATTTAATATAAAGACTAACTTGACTAAGATGAAATAAAAATTAGAAAATTTATTTGGCAATTAAAATTTATTAAGTACTAGGTATTCGACTAAATTTTGTAGAGACTTATCTGGGCTTAATTAGATATCATCACTTATGATTCCTCCGATCCCCCATCTACCACTATACCCACCTCCACCTCAACCTTAATTAGGATTGACTTCGTTTAAAGAAATATCAAATATATATTTTCTTAATTAAAAAGTCCAAAATAAGATACCTTCGAATTCTTTTGGTTTGATTTTCTATTGTGTCATTTTTTAAAAATAAAGTTGCATATAGCCCAAAAAGAACAACTCTAGGGTAAGCAACAACCATTTCACTTCATGCTTGCAATATTCTTGTACATCACACAAATATAAAATTTTAGAGTCACATGCACCTAATTCATTATTATCATGAATTACTATTATTAGTGATGAATCTAATTTATTGTGCTTCACCTAGCTAGAGGGACCCGGAACCTTTTCTAAATGCGTCATATGCATGAGAAGATTATACTGAGATCAGAACAACATGATAGCAAAATTTATGATAGGCTCGGATAAAGCAAAATATATGCCATTCTCTCCACATAGCATAGCATTAGCATATTATTACTTATCTTACACATATCGTCCCTGATCAATTTGTCTATAGAAAAATATTTGGAAAATAATAATAATCAGTTTAAAGTAATTTAATTTTTTTTATTTTGTATTCATTAATTATTATTGAAATAAATAATTAATTTTAGATATTATAAATATCTACAATTATAAATTTTAAATTAAATAAGATAACTTTATGTTATTCTCCTTTTAGTATTATTCTGTCTATAATATATTACACTGTAGTTTGTATTTGTTTTGTTTTGTGTTTGTCGAAAGAAAGTAATATTATTATAACTCTAGAGTGTATATATATAATAACTCTAAGTTGAACATTTTATTCTTTTGAAAAAATAATTATGTTTTCCTACAAAAGGTTCAATTAAAATAGTACTATATATACTTAATTAATTTAATTATTATAAAATATTTATAGAGATAAATAAAAAATATTATGTTTTTAAACTAAAAAACTTTATTATTTCGACAGTTATATTCATATTATATATATATAAATTTGAAACCAATAAAAATAAAGTTATATATATATAAATTTGAAACCAATAAAAATAAAGTTGCTTGAACTAACCAAACACCAATTTTCACTTGTATATATGTGTGTTTTAGCAAATTTAATTATATCTTTTCAGGTTGCCCTTCCGTAATTGAAAAGAAATGGAAGTGACACCCAAGGATTCTTGTTTTTAAAAGTTTGACCCACTATTAGAGTTTTATTGCATCAGAGGGTCGAAGTAAAAAATTGGTCGATTGAACAATAAAATTTCATTGCTTGGGGTTGATTTAAGTAAATTTATTTCTACTACCCAGATAATCCAAACATATATGTACTTTAATTTCTCATGTAAGACTTTATCTTCTTTTTTTTTTTTTGGACAGAACAACATAAATTCATTTAAATAAAGCCAAATGGCACTTACAGTCGAAAATATCAATTCGTAGGAAGCGCAACCTTCGATTACTGAAAATTTTAATGAGCAGAAACAGGGATCGATACATCTGAGTCACTTTTGTTTCTTTTCAAACACGGACGTGCTGCAACGTATATGGATACTTCTTCCACTACAAGAAAGGCAGGACTTAGCGGCGGTTTTTTTGTTGTTTCGCGGTGATTTTTTGCCGCCACGAAACGGTTTTGCGGCGGTTACTCAACCGCCGCTTATAACGACGTTGTTAAACAGTTTTGCGACGATTTTTCTCAACCGCCGATATAACGGCCGGGAAACACAAAATATGGTGACAATGTGTTTTGCGGCGGTTTAAGAACCTCCGTTAAATGACATCAGTTGCATAGTGTTGCTCACCACACTAGGAAGCTCCCTCTTATTGTAATTAATTCTGAAAGTTTTTTGGGAGAGATTCGAACCAAGGACCGGGGGGTAGTTCAAGCTCCTTCAATATTCCTTTCACTCCACCAAGCTAACCCAACATTCCATACATATAGTTAATTATGTATATAGAAGTTTGTATAAGATGAAAGTTGTGCATTATTTTGAATGTTTAAATTAAATTATTGATATTTTTATTAAAATGACTTATTAAATTGTGGTTTATATTATATTTATTATTTATAAAAAATATTTTATTAACCGTAAAAATTTAAGTTATCACTTTTTAATTAATTAGATTTGAATGATGTGAAATATTATTTTATCATTTAAATTTTCTTTATTATAATTTTTAACTAAATTAAAATCTAAGTTAAAAATGCTAAATAAACAAAAATACATATTTGCGGCAATTCTAACGTTAACCGCTGCTATATTCTTGTCATTTATATGTTTCACGGCAATTCATGAATCAACCGCCGCTAAATTCATCAATTTCGCGGTGGTTTTTAAAACCGCTACTAAATGCGATAAACCGTCGCAAAAACCGTCAAATCGTTCATTTAGCGGCGATTTATTCAACCTTCACTATTAAGCCGCTGCTATTAGCCAGATTTCTTGTAGTGTTTGATGCGGCAAATCTTTTCATTAAAATGATTCGCAACAATCCGACAAGTGCATCGGATCAAGTAGTAATCCACTAGAGTGGGTTATCATTCCCAACGAGGAAAGGAGATTAATCAATACTTTCTTACTAATCCTTCAATTAGATCAAACCAATGAACAAGAAACAATCTAATACCAAACCAGAAAAGTGAATCAAGATCAGCAAATATTATCAATCAAATACTATGACAAAAATCAATTACAAAACTGCAACAACTACTTAAAGATTTATCAAGAAAAAGAACAAGATTGAGAGATAGGAGATATTCAACAAAACCACTTCATAACCCACTGTTCTAATGATAATTCTGCAACATGTATCATCACAAATTCACTATGAATCCTTGTATAACTAAATTCTAATCTCTTAGCAACTTAGTTTCTCTTTAACCTATCTAATCATCAATCTCTTGACTAACTAAACAAGTAAAAAGATAATGCACACATCATGATTCAAATCTTTAACAATAAACAAGATTCTTGGACTGAATCAAATGTCACAATATCCAATCTCAAGTAAACCAGCAAAACTATTAAAGATCCCAATGCATATTACTTCACATGCTCATCTCTAAGTCACATGCAGAAATATAGAATG
>JASCZI010091727.1:4812-20171 GCA_036250425.1 Stylosanthes scabra | reverse complement strand
GCGACGTTGTGTTTTTCGAAACGGTTTTGCGGAGGTTAATGGGCGCGTGTTTTTTGAGTTGGTAAATGAGCGGTTTCGCGTGTGTTTCACGCGGAGGGTGAGAGTGAGCAAACATCACTTGGTTGGGACTTGGTTACTTATTTGCTTGGATGTATATATTGATTGTTTTAATTTATACAACCCTTATTTTAATGGCAGTTGGATTAGAGACTAAACAAATTTACCATTTGTAAGATTAATGACCCATTTGATCATTTTCAAAAATAAAAAATCATTTAAAAGCACGTTGGAAATTTCAGTAACAGTAGAAGTAAGAAAAAGAAATAAAAGGAGGGGAGGTTATAATGTCAAGGCTTTGTCTAAAGTGGGTCTGTTTTATGATGAATCAGGTAGAATATTGTTGAAATTTTTTCTATATTTTATTTTTATTATTCATTGTAAAATCACAATCACTTATTTAAGAATATTCCATTTGGTCCATCATGAATTTGGTCCATTATAAATTTCTCCTTAAAATAAATTTGAAAAAAGTTAATTTTAATATCTAAAGATGTTTTACATGTACATCCAATCACATAGATTAATCATTTAAAGAAATGGTTATGATTGTACGACAATGTAAAATATTTATATGTATTAAAATTAAACTCTTAAAAAAGGTGAAAATTAATTATATTTTTATAATTTTATCTTTTATTAAAGTATTAGAGATATACAAATAAATAATAATTTATCTTTTATTGATACAATAATTTATCTTTTATTTTCTACCTTCTTTTGATTTTGGCGAATACTCATATCCAGTTGGCTTCACGTGAAGTTATTATCAATAATCATCAACTCGTTTGATATGTCTGACTAAATTATCATATAATCATATTAAAATATCAATTTTAAAATATTAATTCTACCTTTCATTTTTCTTATACCCACTCGGTTCGTGGGAAAACAAACCGGTTCGGATAGTAAAAAAACCCGTCTCGGATACCCTTTCACCGGCGGAACCTGACCCATTCATAGTCAATTACTCAATTCGACTTGATCCCTCTCTTTGCCCTAACCGGTCCATCCGGTACGTCACCACGGTTCTCTTCTCTCTTCTCTCTTCCCTGTTCCCTCTTTCCTCTTCGAACAGAAAGAAGTTGAACTCGTTACGACGCATACGCCAAAACAGGTTTGTTCTTTTCTTCCCTCGTGTTCCCAATTCTTTCCCCAAATCGTTAAAGATGTACTCTCTTTAGCATATGTTTTGAGAAGAATGCGAACTTGCACGTGGGTTTAGTTTCAGTTTTGTAAGACAGTTCTTGTTGTGGTTGCTGTTGTTGAGGTTTTGAGTTTAATTTTAAAATGGGTTCAATTATACGACTTGAGGAGGTTCCAATTACACCCTTGAAGCGTGACCCTGCATGGAAGCATGTTCAGATGTTTAAGAGTGGGAAAAAGGAGCAACTTAAGTGCATATATTGCTTGAAGTTGTTCAATGGTGGTGGTATTTATAGGGTTAAGGAACATCTTGCTTGTAAGAAGGGCAATGGAGCCGTTTGCACTCATGTTCCTAAGGATGTTAGGTTGGATATGCAGCAATGTTTGGAAGATGGTGGGTCCAGGAAGAGTAAGAGCAAGAGTGGGAATAAGCAGAAGAAGCAAAAGAAGCAAAAGATTGAGGAAGAGGTCATGCCCATGGTTTCAAATCAGGTGGATGAGGTTGATGATGAGGTAGTGCATGCTCATGCTGCTGAAGGGATGGGTAAATATGTGGCAATGGAGAAGAGGAAGAGTCAGAAGGATGATGAACAGATCATGGTTTCAAATCAGGTGTATGGGAATCATGAGGTAGTGCATGCTGGGGAGCGGATGAGTATGAATTTAGAAATGACGAAGAAGTCAAAACTGGTGCACTCTACAGATATTGATTCTGATTCTGAAGCTGTTCATGAGGCGAAGAAAAATGCATTGGGTCCCAAAAAGAATGACAATCACATTAAGATGGCAATAGGTCGGTTTTTGTATTCTGTTGGTGCACCTTTTGATGCTGTGAACTCAATCTATTTTAAACAGATGGTGGATGTGATTTCTTCAAGTGGTTCGGGATTTGAGTGTCCCTCACAACGTGAACTTTGCGGTCGGGTCCTGAAAAACTGTGTGGAAGAAGTGAAGATTCATGTAGACAGGTGCAGGATGAAATGGGGGAGGACCGGCTGTTCTATCTTGGTTGATCAGTTGACTACAGAAGCCGGTAGAGTGCTGCTAAATTTTTTCGCATGTTCTTCTGATGGAATAATCTGTTTGAAAACCTTTGATGCGACTGGGATTTTAGTTCCTGCAAAGTTGTATGAGTTGATAAGACAAGTAGTAGAAGAAGTTGGAGTTGGACAAGTGCTGCAAGTGATTACACCAGGTGAAGAACAATATGTTGTGGCTGGTAAGTGGCTAACTGATACTTTTCCTACCCTTTTTTGGAGTCCTTCAGCAGCTTATTGTATTGATTTGATATTTGAAGATTTTGGAAATCTTGAGTGGATTAGTATTGTGATCGAACAAGCTAGATCTGTAACTAGATTTGTCTATAATTCTAGTGCAGTCTTGAGTATGGTTAGAAGGTATACTTTAGGGAATGATATTGTTGATCACACTTTCTCACACTCGTCAACAAACTTTTCCACAATAAAACGATTTGTTGATCTCAAACAGAAGTTACAGGCCATGGTCACATCTCAGGAATGGATGGATTGTCCATACTCAAAGAAAACAGAAGGTTTGGAAATGTTAGATATCCTTAGTGATCAAGTGTTTTGGTCCTCATGTGAAATGATTGCCCATCTAACAGTTCCTCTCTTGGGAGTCCTGAGAATAGCGACTAGTGAGTCGAGACCTGCGATGGGATACATTTATGCTGGGATTTACCGGGCAAAAGAAGCTATTAAGAAAGCACTTGTTAAGAGGGAGGATTATATGGTGTACTGGAATATTATACATAACAGATGGGAAAAGTTGTGGAATCATCCCCTTCATGCTGCTGGCTTCTACCTTAATCCAAAGTTCTTCTATAGTATTCAAGGCGATATGCAGACTGAGATTCTCTCAAGATTATTTGATTGCATAGAGAGATTAGTCCCTGATTCAAAAATCCAAGATAAGATTGTCAAGGAGATAAGCTTATACAAGACTGCTGCTGGAGATTTTGGGAGAAAGATGGCAATCCGAGCTAGAAATAATCTGCTTCCTTGTAAGGGCTAATAACCTAGCCTCTTAGATAGGAATATTTGTTAGATTTCCATGTTGTGTTTTAACTTCTACTTTAATTAATTTTTAATGGGAAAATAAATTAGAACCTTTGAGCACTACTCAAAATAGTTATGATGCATAGATGTAGAAAAATGATAAACTGAAAGGGGAAATATCTGTCTTCTCTTTTGCATAAAATGCTTATGCTGTGACATGAAAACTGATATGAGCTGAGATAGAAATTTTCTGTGTCTGAACTCTGAATGCATTGCACTAGTGACCTCCCCATTGACATTGTGGTTTTAAACTTGTTTACATTATGGAGTGACTTCCAGCATGATTCTTCTCAAATCCTGTAAAAGGTGTTTATAATGTTTATATGACCTACCTAGAATTATCAAACTAACAATTATGCCACTTATCCTATTTGAGTATTTCCTTTCTCTCAAGACTCTTTTTGGAATTCCTTTTATTTTTTCTTTTCCGTTTGTTTTGTTTGTCTTTTTACTATGAAACTTACGTGTGTTTCATTTATAGCTGAATGGTGGTCAACATATGGAGGAAGCTGCCCCAACTTATCCCGTTTATCAATCCGCATTCTCGGTCAAACATGCAGTTTACCAATATGCAAGAGAAACCAGAACTCTTTCCAACAAAAAGTGACTACAGGGAATTTTATAGTTAGCCAACATCTCAGTGATCTTGCCTTTGTTCAGCACAACTTGCAATTAAGTCAAATGTGAGCTTGGATGCATACTGATAGATTTTATTTTTATTTCATTTTATTTGATTAAATGTATAGATAGATTGTGATAATGCAGTTGACAATTAAAGAAAAATTATATCCTGTTTGATTTTCTTTCAGGTTCACTAGCAAAGAACAAACTTTGAGTGATCCGTCATTTTTCAACAGCATTGATATGGTTGAGGAGTGGATCAGGCCAGGTGATTTATTCGTTGAAGAGAAAGGGAGCTCGGATTGGATGGTACTTGACCCTTCTGTTAACTCAACTCTCATAAGGCCGTCAAATGACGAAGCTGAAGAATTGGGTGAAGGTAAATTGTGTGTTTCAATGGATGTGGAAACTGCTTGCTAGACAATGTCATTAATTAACATATTTCCACCTGTTTGCAGGGTTTGATGATCTTGAAATTTTTGCTTATGGGAAAGATGTCTAGGATGAAAACACTGGAGATAAGCTGGCAAACAGATAGTGGATGATACAGTGAACCATTCCTTTTGTCTGGAATCCATGCTGTCGAGCGACAACCTTCCTCGTTATTACCTAGCGCAGAAAATGCATATTATTTACGTTTTTGTTTTCCAGTTGCTGCTAGGTGGAGCTTTTGGGAAGATGAGGATGTACCAATTCTTGTTGGATATGTTACTTCGTGTACATTTTGTATTTGGTAGTTTTGCAGCATTTGTTGCTCCAATTTAGGGTACAACTCTTAACAAACTTGAACTTTAGTGTAATACAATTGGCTAGTGGAATCTTGAATGTGTTTTTGGCTAAGCTTGTTCAACTTGTGAATTGCTATGTTTGGTTTGCAATTGTGAAATGTCTGTTTGTTTTTACTTATAGTGTAGTAGAGCCTGGGGAAAAGGAAAATGAAAAAAGGTAGTGAGAATAGATACAACGGCACAAGCTACAAGTACTATACAAACCAGCTGCAGATACCGCAGCAATAATGAAAAACATAACTCCAAACAAAGACCAAACACCAATGAAAAACATAACTCCAAACAACCTAAAACATGACCACCAACCAGCAAACCTACAAGAGGCTCAATCCACTGCTCAATCTAACAGACTAGCACATTAAACTAAAACATCACAATAGTGCTAATAGGAATGGTGTGTATTTGGGAAAAAAGGAGCATACAAGTACAAGGAGTGTATTACATACTTTTCTTTAGGCTTAATTCGCCCTACCACTTCAAGAATGATGTGTAAAATGGGTTTTGGCGTGCAAGATACAATGAAAAACACTTGACTTGATTTTTCACTCACACAGTAAAGCCTTACAATAATATTTTACAGAATGTTATTGTTTATCCTTTCATCTGCGCATAAAGAAAAAATTGAGATGGAAAAGACAGAAATATGAAACGTGAGAATAATCTATCTATTATGCCAATTTGACATCCTATTTATAGGCAATAATTTACGTATCATTTTATAAGGAGTTACAACTTTTTGCATATACCGTTTCATATATTTTAAAAATATTTCTTACATTCCGAGAGGGGAGCTATCCATTTTCATAGTTTTGACCGAATCACAGAAATTTAACTTGGAGATTGTTTTATAGTAGCCAGTGATTTTAATGCAATTATTGCATCACATGAAAAGAGTAGAGGTAATTAGGGTTGAGTTGAGCTCGTGAGCTGGTGAGTCGAGCTTGAGCCTAGATTTAAGATCGAAAATTAAATGAGCCGAGCTTGAGCTTGGGTAAGCTTAGGTCATTAGCTCGTGAGCCGGCTCGAAAATATATATAAATATTTATTTATTTATTTATTAAATTATTAATACACATAATATTTAAAGTATAAAGTATTAATCACTTATTATACAAAGGTGATGTTTTATATACAGAAAAATATTTATAACCAACAATTAGTTAGCCAATATTAATTACACTGAAAATATGGGTAAAATAATAATTACAAATGAATTGAATTTTTTTATATTCTTGACGTTAACTAATTTTTTTATTAGTTACTTACTATTATTTATATATGTGTTACATTATTATAATTTATTGAAATAAAATTATATATTATATTTATGTTATTGGAGCTAACTCGTGAGCTTTCGGTGAGCCAAGCTTGAGCTTAAGAAATAGGCTCGATTGTTAATGAGTTGAGCCGTGTGCCAAGCTTAATTTTTGTGAGCTGAGCTTGAGCTTGGCCTAACTCGACTTAGCTCGGCTCACTTTCAGTCCTAGAGGTAATAAAAAATCTCCTTAGTCTATGCAAAATTTTCAAGGGTTGGAATGAAGGATATGGTTACATTGGTGAAAAGTTTACTTAGTGGAACAGAAGTTAATTTTAAAAAGCCATGAAGGCAGTGGCGGAGCTTAAAAATTTTTTTTTAGGGGCCAATAAAAATTTTAATGTAAAATTACATAATACTATATTGCTATTTATATTAAAATAAAATATATTAATGTAATTGTTTTTAAATTATTTACTGATATGATAATAATAAATAATTAGATAAATAACAATTATAAAGTACTTTAAAATAATACTTTTGTAGTTTTGAGTAATTTAATTTGTAGATCGTATATTAAATTTTTTTTATGAGTGTGATATATTATTATATATTATATAGTAAGTTTAATTTTATTTAGGAAATAACCATATTTTTTTTTCATAATAAAACAAGATATAATAAGATTTGATTATATGAATATATAGACATAATACTATATTAATCAAAAAATATAGTAAAATGTAATGAGATTTTTTGTTTTTAATTTTTATTTTTATAAATTTTAAAAAGTATATAAGCTAGCACTTATTTTTTTTTACGTTAACAGGCTTAAATCTCTGTTTTTTTAATAATTTTAATTTAACCAATTGAATTTTTAAATTTTTTTTTTCTATTCTAGTATTAAATTTTTTATAAATATTTTGGAGCCATGACCCCATTGTCCACTAGAAGCGCCACTGCATCAAGAAGATGTTGGATCACGCTATAATATATATGATGCTAAATGTAGATTATCCTGCGGCAACAGTGACTCACCTAGATAAACCTGTGTAATCAATTATAACTCTGTAGTTAAGCGGAGTAAGAGGCGCTTCCGTTTCCAAGAGAGGTGGTGTGGGGATGAAACAATGAATAAATTAGTTCATGACTGCTGGCAGATCCAAGTGGAAGGCTCGCCAAGTTCCAATTGTTTCAGAAATTGAAACATATGCAACATGAACTAGTTAAATAGCAGTCTACTAGGGCAAGTAACAGTGAAGATTGGTGGCTCATTTGGAGGAAGAAATTGTCCGGTTTAAAAAACAGTTCGCTGAGGCCTATTGAAAAGAAGAGAGGTTTTGGAACTAAAAATCAAGAGCTCAAAGGTTTTTTTAGGATCTTTTCACTACTACTAAGACTTTGAAAGGGGTTGCAAAGAAAATTCATTAAAAAAACTATCGAAATTCAGTCGGATTTTAATCAAGAATTCGAAGGTTTTTGGATTTCCGTCGGATTAATTAACGACGGAAACGAATTCACCGGCGTTGAGTTCAATTTGGTGATTTCCAGTTGGATTTTAATCCGTCGAAAAAGTTTCATCGAAAAAATCTATCACAAAATCCAATGGAAATAGAAAATTTTTATTTAAAAAAAAAAAATTCCGTCGGATCGTGGATCACAAAATCCGGCGAAAATATGCATGCTTCTTGACAAGAATGAAGAGCTTAAGGTCTCCGATTTTGAACTCTGCTTTGCCTGAACAACGCCGTGAAGGTTGGTTACACTTTTTTCTTTTAATAAAATCTCAATGATTTGTGTTGGCACTGGTTTGGCTATATTAGGCTAAAATTGAAGCAGGAATTATGCTTTTTCTGGGAGAATTTTAAAAAAGTTAGTTCATAATTTCTTTAAAGAAAGTTATTCGGTACAGATCTAAATTCATACAGACATAGAAGATTCTCTTACAATACAGATTTTACACCTTACGTCTAAAAAAAATTAAAGTAATATACTAATGTAAACCCACACATTCTTTTAATAAAACCTACATCTTTATTATTTACATCTGTACCACCTTTCTTTAACTGAGTATTACATTAGGCCGTAGTCTTTCAATTTTGGTATTGGTTGGTGGAATTGCTTCAAACTAATTGTGTTGCAAAACATGGTGCAGAACTGCAGATGGCATGCTATTGCTTATAACACCGCGTGGAACACCTGCATATGTGGTGTGATTCTTTATGCTCTGGTTTGCGGCTATGTACCATTCCAATGCAAGGTGAAAACGTGATGAGAATTTACAGAACAGCCTTCAAGGCTCAATATGAATTTCCCTGATTGGGTTTCTGAAGGAGCAAAGAACTTGATCTCAAACCTCCTTGTTGCTGATCCTGGGAAGAGGTTCTCTCAATTGCAGATATCATGAGGATGATGATAGTAGTACAGGATAATGATGATGATGATGATGATGATGATGATGATGATGATGAAGAATTTGGTTTCGTGTGTGAGGCCCGTGGACCTCTCTTATGATGTGATGATTCTGATCAATGATTATTATATCTTCATGAATCATGATGACAATGTTAGATATTCCATGAATACTTTAGTGATTTGTCTATGAAATTCAGGAAAATTGTAAATAAAAACAGAAATAACGAAAAACAAAGCTGACGATTATGATGATAATGAACCAAATGAGCCACTTTCTCATAAAGGTAGACTAAATTCAAAACACACTTTTTGTTTCCCTCTAATAAGCTGGAAACCTAATTGCTGACCTATGCAAAGATGGTGTGAAAAAATAATGGACATATTTGGCAAGAAATGTCAAAATGGTCTCATTAAACAAAGACTTGAACTGAAAACACTACTTTGGTGAGTAACTATTATCTAATGCAAGCCGTTCTAATTTTTATTGAAAAGAAAAGTAACTACTCACGTCAAGATATTTACACGTTAAAATGATATTTAGAACTATTAGATAGTATGATATTTTTTTATTGAATTACTTAGTATAACACATGTCGACATCTTAATTATCATATTCACGTAAAAACATCATAAAAAAATGGATATAAGCCAAATGCTTGAAGGACGAAACAAATGAACTAATTAAGAACATGTTTCAATTTTAAACACATTAAAAAAGGCAGCCATATTGCATTAGAAGAAAAAGTACTCTTAAGGTCTCAAAATGTTCTGCGTTGTCTATAATGATTAACGGGTAAAGCTACTAACAACTGAATCCTTCATCTTGCTAATTTCAAGAAATAAAAGTTCCTCTCTTCAATGTAGACTTGAAGTTCTAAACTTATTCCGCAGTATCTTGATAGATAATGGGCCAGTTTCCCAAGGACGAATGCAGGGTTGGATTTCAAGGATGGCGACATATGCTCCTTCAAATCTCCGGGGAATTTCCTCAGTTTGCTTTGGAACCAATGGCCCTCTTAGCAAAAGATGGCAAACAGAAAGCAGCTGTATGAAGCTGGAACGAGAAACGAACGCATCAGAATATAGTCAAATTAAGATGGGAAAAAGAAGAGTGTAGCAATGAAAAAATAGCACGGAAACAAGGGCTTGATGAAGGAGAAGCATCACCTCAGAGTTGTAAAATTTCAGCGGCCGTGCCAAGTTCTGATCATTTTCATCTATGCGATTCACCGGATGCTTGAAATCGACAGGAGGCCCCTCAGTTGAGCAAAGCATGAAACCAATCATCCCACTGCAATGGAAGAAATATGAATTAATCATCACTGCTATATCACCCTATTATAACTTATGAGCTATAAATTGGCATAATCATGGAAATTTTGCCTCTAGTGACTATTTCCTTGATCAATAGATAGGAGTATATAAGTTCGAGCACCGAATAGAAGAAGATACATGAATTTTTTGCAGAAAGCAAATTGGAAAATAGATGGTAATTTTTAATGAGTGTACCTTGGGTATGTAGGAACTGTGGTCCAAGCATAGTTGACAGAACCTTTGAATATCTGGCGACAATTCGCAACGATGTCCTCAATGATATGCATGTGGAGCCAGATACTTTCTGCTTGAGTACACACAACACCTCCTGGACGAAGGGCCCTTGCAACCGACTCGAAAAAAGGTTTCTCGAAAAGCTCTTGAGCAGGACCTTCAAGGATATCAAATATAATCTCAGTTTTAAGAAGCAAATTATGTATGTACGTACAAGGCCAGAAAAATTATAAGGCATTACCAATAGGATCGGATGAATCCACTATAACTGCGTCATAAGTTCCTTCTGGGACTGCCTTCAAAAATGCAACACCTAGAACATTCGGAGAAAATAGCATTAGAAAAGTAGTCCTGAAATAACAATTAACGAACATCTTTTTCTAAACCGAAATGATGTGGCTGATCATACCATCACCAACATGAAGTGTTACTCGTGGGTCCTCATAACCTACAGCTACATCAGGGAAAAATTGTTTGGAGACCTGCAATGTATAAAGACATCAATTTTTAGAACTAATGAATATATATATAGCATGGACTAGAGATAGGAAGCAAGTGCCGTAATGCCAAGACTTACATCGACAACCATCTTGTCTATCTCACAGATGTCTATCTTTTCTACAGAAGAATGACGTGCTACTTCCCGCAGGACTCCACCATCACCTCCACCAATAACCAAAACCTAATAGAAAATTAAGTTGATTAAAAAGGAGGAAGGAATAGTTAAATTTCAAAGGGAAAACATGCTAATTTCTCATGTCTCAGGTCAGAAAAAAGAGAATAAACAACATAAATTTTCTTGCAATTAAAAACCAATCATCCACCTTAGTGATATACAATATAATATAATCACAATAAATTTTGTTATTACTCATATTTGGCAACAAATAAGACATAAGAATTTATTGAATTCCTAGTCAGATTCAAATTATCAAAAGACCTTTTTTGGGTCTGGAATCGAGCAAAGAGGAAGATGAGTGATCATCTCTTGATAGGCACATTCATCCCTTTCTGTCAGCTGAATGACTCCATCTAGAACAAGAACCTTGCCATATGTCGAAGACTGCAAAAAGATATCACCCACATACAATTTAAATAAAACTAGGACCTCGAAAAGGGAAAAGAAAGAAAATTTATCTTTACTGGATACATATGTACCTGGAAGACCATGACATTCTGGTAGTCAGACTTCTCTTGAAACAAAACCTTTTCAACCTTCAACGAGTGAGCCTCCCCTGCAAAATTAGAGCCGAATTCCACTTCATGAGTGTTATTACTAAAAGACAGGCACAAAACATTGTAAAACTTATTGAAGCATTTGATAACAATGTGCAAGTAAATCTAAGGATAATATCCAATTTTGGTTTTATGAAAAATTAAAGGCATAAGATATAGACAAATATGTTTATCCTGTTGCAAAAGAAATCAACTTCTGTTACTGATAACAGACCATTATTCAAACAAAATATCTTCATATACCAGAGCAAAGGCTATATAGCCCTTGAAGTGAATTCAACATAATAGAATATAAAGTGAGCAGAAAATATAGAAAGAAAAAAAAAAGTGCTTGAATCATTTAAGACAATAATTAGTGCCTCAAAATGAAATAAATAGATCTGAAAATAACTTTTAAGCATACATCCATTAAGTTAACAAACCAAATGCTCTATCACTGAAGTGGGCTCAGTTACAAGCTATCTCATATATATACATAGTAAAAACCTCAAAGTGGATCATATAAAAAGGAATAGATATGTAAATAAATTGTTCAAATCTTACAAGCACCCAAGTTAACTCTCAGATGTAAACATTACACATCAACAAACCATTAGTCACTAAAAAACAAACATAAAAATCAGGGTCTCCATGTGTATAGTCATGAAAATATGCAACAGCTGAAAGGAGAACTTGCAAATATTCTAAAGCAGAACCTAATTGTTGTTGATTTATTATTATTATTATTACTACTACTATTAACAGAAAAAGTTAACTAGTCACTACAACAATCATCAACTCTTAGTTCTAGAAGATAACAGAACCAAGAGAGAAAAAAGTCATGTAGGAGAAAATATCACTGCAAACTAAAAATCAAGCTGGGATGAAAGTCTTTTTTTTTTTTTTTTTTGAGACAGAAAACAATTAAACCATCAAAACGTCAATTCCAAAAAAACAAAACAAAACCTGCCAACTGATAGTAAACAAATGAAATACCAAACAATCATAAACCCAAGCTCCTTCACAGAAGCACAAACACCAAAAGACGTTAAATACATAAAATAGATAAAAAGAAAGCAAGTTCAAAATTTTCAGTTATGGGGTGACCAAAAACAACAAAAAGTCTCCATTTTTGGAACAAGGAGGATGAGGGTATATAAAAGAAAAACGAACCGGGCCACATTGGGCTGATTTCGGAGAACCAGCCAGGGATAACGGCAGAGATTCCGTTAGCGGCGGCGGCGGCGGCGTCGGCGGTGAGGGTGGAAGCTGAGAGGCCATTCTCGTCGTTCTCCCTTGGCCTCTTGACGGGGAAATCAGTAGCGTCAACTATGCTCTCTTCTGCCGCCATGTCTATGTGTTTTGTGTGTTGAGAGAGTAATGAGTAGTTTGCAGAAAGCACACGCTCTTTGGTCCTCCTTTCACTTGACCTTTCTCACCCTACTCTCTCTATTTATATAGTGGTTTGGTGGGTTAACACTTAACAATAACACACACGCTCTTTGCATTCATTTATTTATTTATTTAAATTAAATTTGTATTTGTATTTTCCATCATTTGCTAACACTCTTAAGTCTTAAGTCAATAAAGTTACGTTTTTTCTTTACCGAAAGTTGCTTAAGTATGATGGAATGGAACAGTAGAGTAGAGTGCATTCCCATCATAACACCAATTCTTGTGACTATTTCAAAAGAAATTAGTAACATTAATACATTATTATGGTAATTATTTAACATTATTTTTTATTAGGTCATTCTAATTCTACCAAATTTATAATTAAATTCTATATTTTCCCTTTCAATTAATTTCTTATAGTAAATATTAAAAAAATATTTATAAAATGTGTTGTTAATATTTTCCTATCCTATACTTTATATAAAATTTGTATTTATCTGAATATATTTTTCTTTAACTTTGTCACTTATATTCTTCTAAAATTTTCAACTTACATAAATTCTAACCATATTTCTTTTAATAGCTTGAAGTATGAAAAAAAATGATATTTTATCATTCTAAAAAAAAAATAATCATTTTCAGTAATTTGACTATTGATTGTTGTGCTATTTCGTTAATCCTAATTTTTTGTCAATATAAAAATCTAATTACAAAAGTTAAAATGATATGGAGACCTAATTTAAAATAAAAATATAAAAATTTAATTAAAAATTTGATAAAATTATAAAATTTATTTTATTAAATTCAAATCTAACCCTTATTTAAATAAACGAGTAAATTCATAATTTTATTAACCAAAGTTGATTCTCTAATATTATATAGTATTATATAGTATATAAAACATTATCTATATTTCAAGTTACAAGTATTTATAATTTAATGGTTAAATATATAGTAAAAAAATGGTTAAATATATAAGAGTTGTATTATATACAAAAATTATTTAAAAAATAAGAAATTATATGTATACTAAAAATTTTATATATATATAATTAACTTGTTGGCCAATATTTTGAATCCACCAACTTGATTTAATTTTTTTCGAGCACTTTTAAATAATATTGATATAAGTTGACATTTTTGACATTTTATAATTAGTGTGTTAAGTGTTACAATTATAATAGAGTGTGATTAATGATTTTAAGATGAATACATCTGATAATAATTGAATGGATGTGGGGGCCTCGATAACTGGGAAAGAAAGAATCTGCTCTATTCGCGGATGCGTTTGGAGGGTGCGATCACTTGACACCGCTGATAAGAGCGGTTGCACGCGGGGTCCCAAACACTGCCTTGTGATGAGCATGTGACGTGTTCTTATTATTTTTGGACAAGTACAAACAAGTGAATATCAATAATCATAGGGCTTTCAATTAGGGTTTCTTTGGGATTAGGACTCTTCACTTGAGTACTCTAATCTATGATCTATCTACTTGAGTTCCACTTTTTGTTTTGCATCAATCACACTGACTTCCACTTTCACACGATGACATGATATCTCTCCATGGCTAATCTAAAAAAATAAATTAGTAATTAACTCGTTACTCCTATTAAAATGCAATTTTCCTAGAATATCATTTTCCTTTTTTTTTTTGAAAAATATTTATTTTTATTTCAATGTTATCAACTTTGTTCATTTATTGGACTTTTTATTTGAAAAAAAAGTTAATTTTTTCTTCCATATTAAGTAACACAATTATTTATAGTGACATATATGAGAAAATTACTTTTACACATTTTTTATTTATGTCCTTTACTTATACTTGTTGGAAAAAAAAAATTGGTACTTTAAATTGATTTGGGGAGAAGTCTATAATAGACCAAGTTCATGATGAATCAGGTGAAATATTTTTAGATGAGTGGTTGAATTTTTTTTTTGAATTTTATTTTTATTGTTCATTATAAAATACCACTCGTCTCAGAATATTTCACTTGGTTTACCATGAACTAAATCTATCTTAGACAAAATTTAACTTCAAAATAATTTGTTACAATTTGAAATGTATTGATTTAATTTTTAATTTTTAACCAAATCCAATCTATTAAAATAATTGCTATTTTTGTTTTGATTTGAATTTTTTTAATCCAATCCAATTCTATAAATACTTTTTTGGTTGCAAAATAAATAGGTATAAATACAAAAATTTTATTTGCACATCAAAATTAATTATTAAAATCAGCCACCAGTGTATAATACACATTGAAATATAAAATATACACTAAAAATAAATTAAATTATACATATATTTTTTATTTCAACATACATTATATATCAGTGACAATATTGACGAGATAAGTAATGCGATAAAAGTTAAACATAAATAACTTTAAAATTATTCATATACAAGCGTAAACATATAATTTATTTTCTTATAAAGAAATTTGTAGTGTGAGCTCGGTAAATAGATGAAACAAAATAAACGTGCAAATTTTATTTTATCTAGTTTGTATATATGTAGAAAAATCGTGTTGTGGGAAGAATAATTTGAATAGAAAATGAAGAATTATTCGCATATACTCAACTGAGAAACATGAACCGATAGTTGCCAACCTTGGAATTTGTCTACGTGCAATGGCTATACATGATATTATGCCGATTACCTCCAAGATTCAATAGATAATGAAATTAAGAGTTTGCTGCAGATTTCTGTGTCGGATATCTAACTACATTACTAATATATAAATGTGTAATACTTACGCATAATATAATTAATTTGGCGTCCAAGAGTGAAGAATCTTGGAATAAGCCAAAATCTGACTAGGTAGCTAGCTGACATCCTT
>JASCZI010091725.1:1745-12139 GCA_036250425.1 Stylosanthes scabra | reverse complement strand
TTTCTCCATTTTTGTTTTTGTTTTTTTTTTGGTTTTTTTTTTTTTTTTTTTTTTGCTGGGCAATTAGAGCAAAGTATAGATTTATTGTGGTTAATTTCACTTGATCTGCAGATTAAACATGGTATAAATTGAGGGTTGTGCTTCAATTTGTTACTAGATCAGCATTGTGTGTATACAACTATTGCCGCTCTTGTTATTCTCACTCAACAGAATTTAAAATATAAAATTCATTGTAAGTAGTGGGTTAGTTTTAGTCAAGCCGGCCAATCTTATATTTTTGTAACTCCTTCCTATTAATATAATGATTAGCTAATTTTCTGAAATTATTTGAAATGTTTTCAATCTCCTCATCTATTATTTATACTTCTACTATATTGCAAGGGGATTGGTGCACAATTTTTTTTTCTAACATATCCTTTATTTGTATATTCATAAAATAGTTATTTGCTATTTCCAAGACTTGAACACAAGATGATGATTTACCAAGAAAACATAGTACTTAACATCTTGACTAATCCCATATTTGTTCTATTACATTTTTTTTTCAGTTTCTTTTCAGTAGAACATACTAATCTATAAATCTATAAAATATAATATGAATCAAACTTAAGGTGATAAATATGGATGTCACTTATATTATTTCTTGGAGGATAGAGTTTTGGATTTGCATCTGCACATGATTTCTAACAAGAAAATAATATACTGGTACTTTTTATGTATGATTGTGTGGTTCGAGACTTCTAGTGCATAGGTACTGGATAGTGAAACTAAAATTGCATAAAGGAATAGGTACTAGATAGCAAACTAAAATTATACGAAGTTCGGTTAGGGTAATAAACAAAAAAAGGGAAATCTCTTAGTTAACCAAATATTAATAGTTTCTTTTAGTTGTCATTCAGTTTCTTCATATCCTATGTATGTTTTCAGAAACTCAGTATATTACCAAGGTCGGGAGGGGCTTTAGGCTTTACTTATACTCCCCCAACAAATGAAGATAGATACTTGCTTTTCATTGATGAGTTGCGTGGTCGCTTGGTGACACTTCTTGGAGGGCGTGCAGCAGAAGAAGTGGTTTATTCTGGTCGGGTATCAACAGGCGCACTTGATGACATACGACGAGCAACTGACATGGCATACAAAGCTATAGCTGAATATGGCCTTAGTCAGAGTATAGGCCCTGTGTCAATTGCCACCCTTTCTAATGGTGGACTGGATGAGTCTGGTGCAGTTCCCTGGGGAAGGGATCAGGTACTGCAATTCGTAAACTTCATTTTTTATTTCTCGTCTCCAATTCATTAGCTTCCTGTGTGCAAATTTAATCTGAAGTTCTGAACGAAACAGGGACATCTTGTTGACCTTGTCCAAAGAGAGGTGAAAGCATTATTGCAGTCTGCCCTAGATGTATCACTTTCCATTGTGCGAGCTAATCCTACTGTCTTGGAGGGGCTTGGTGCTCATTTGGAAGGTAAATCTACTTGCTGTATTTCATATTGGGTGATTGGATGAATGATTGCTGGAAAACTAACCATGCAATGTCAAGTGGACAATAGGTATGTTTAGCCAGTTTATGGTCAAGGCTTAACGGTAAATATAAAAATTAAGGTCATTGTTATGGGTAGTTCGTATAACTTTGTATGCCAAATAAGTCCTCCCATGACAAGTCAACTCTGTCCAATTCCATCAAGTCAACTCACATGTGGCTACTTCAGGGAGTTACTTGATAGTTCATATCACTTGTGCGTGTTGTCTTGTCACTATTTCTAGAATGATCTGTGCTTACATTTTCTTTGAACATGATAAAGGTTGTATTTGATTTCTGTTATTTCCTTGCTTGAATATTTTTGTTCATCAGGGTGCTATTGTTGCGTTTTTCTTTGTGCATGTTTTCATTTTCTTAGATTGAATATCTTTTGGTGCCCTCTGCCTCCCAAGTACTCTTTTAAAATCATGCTTTAAAATTGCAAATCTAGATTTTCGGACTTCAATCCACTCTATACTACTCTGTTTTGACCAAGTCATGGTGTGCTCTGTTTTAAAATCAGGGTATTAAATTGCATAGTTATATTTGGATATATTATATTGTTGAACTGCCCTGTTTTGACCAAGTCATGGTGTGCTAATAATACCTATTCTTCAGAAAAAGAGAAAGTAGAGGGTGAAGAGCTACAAAAGTGGCTAAGACTGGTAGTTGCACCAACAGAGCTTTCAGTGTTTATCAGTGGCAAGCAAGAATCTATACTCCCATTACAGCCATTGCAGACAGGTTCCTGAACAAGTAAGAGTTGTCTCTATTATGCTGCCAGGTCTGAAGTGGAACTTGAGGTATGATTTTTGACGGTCATTCGGCTGAAACCAGTGAAGTTATATCTCAATAGCATGAGCTCACCCTTACAACATTTGTATATTCCTGTAAGGTGAATTTTGGCTTCATTTTTTAACCCCTTAGCCAGCCTGTTATTTAACTTCACTCAACCATTGCCACAGGGAAAAAGAAACACGAACGAATACATACATTAGTGCCTTTCTTATAAAGGGTTTCATAAAATCATAACTGCTTCCGCTTTGACTAAATGGATCCTGCTATTTGAATTTGTTGTATATTGACTATTATTTCAGTCATAATGTGACTGTCTGCAAATGTAATTTTATATATAATTGTATACATTATAATTATGTGAAATACATAGGACTGTTATATTAAGCTATTTTTCATCCGTTTCCAAATTCTTCCCCATCAAACAATCCCTCTGATAAAACTGCAATTGTTTGGGAAACATCTTTCAGATATTCTATCAAAGAAGCAAGAATTTGTGATGGATGATTATACCACATGGAGTCTACCTTGTGGGGAATAGATATTTATTTAGATAGATTTCTTTAGGCCCATTTATATGTTGAAAAATTGGTATTTTATTATGCATCATCTCATAACATTGTCATCTTTCAGAATCAAAAGAGCAAGTAGTGATTCCATTAGACGGTTTTTTGCAGCCCTTTTTTTGTCTGGATGTGAATGATTGTGAAGAATATGTTTATATTAGCATTTTGTTGTCATATTTTAAACGGAGGGACAAAAATATCTTTTGCTCATTGAATGCAACACTTTTGTACATTTTTTATGGAGATATCAATGACATGCTAACCTCACTGTGCTCTGGAGCTTATACTGGACAATTGTTCTATGTGGCTGAAATTCTTCTGAAAGCCACGTATCATAGTAATGTCATTTTAAGTCATCATTTTATCTCCTACTAGTAATAAGGCAATGGAGACCATCGCGAAGAGTCATAGTAGTAGTGATAGGTAGCGTTATGCTTGAACCTTGGTGGAGGCTTACAAGTTAAAAGCATATAACGGTTATATGGTTTGAATGTTCAACTAAATTGAGTTTTCACTTTCTATTTTGAGATATGAATAGGAAGATAGAAATAGGAAAATATTTTTTCTGTGTCTTAAAAAAAAAAAAAATTCTACCTCAAATAGATAAGACTGTCTTTACAAATAATAGATTAAACAATTTTCTGTACGAGTTGGATAAAAATTGAGTAAACCACCAAAAATGGTCTCGAAGTTTATAAATACTGACAAAAATGGTCCCCAATTTTTTTAAAACGTGACAAATGTGACCAAACGTTAAACGAAAAGTGACACATGATTTACTTGGCACTTGTAGTGGTGAAGAGCTGATGATGAAGGAGCACATGAGGAGGGATGAAAAGCTTCTGAAACTATTGAAATGGCATGAAATCCCATAATCTTGAAGTTGTTGCTTTGTTTGCTCCAATCATAGTCTCTTTGGACACCATAGGTTGCCTTGGGACACTTGAACTTGCAACAGCAGTACCATGATTGAATTGGACATTGGGCCTATGAGGGGCTGTTGGCTTACTAGGTGCATTTGGCCTGACATCAAGTGGGCTCATTGGAGATGAAAAGCTGGAGGCCTTACAATATGCATCTTTACCCTAAATGCTTTCTTCTCCTAGCAGATGAGCTTGCGACAGCATTTGGAGGAACTTGTTGCTGTCTTGATTGTGCAATATTGGCTCTACCTCCCCTTGATGGTACAACTGGCCTTGTCATAGGATTTGTCACAACTTGCTACAAAATAGGATGAATAAATTAGGGTTGGCTACATTAATAATTGATTAGTGTTTGGGGAAAAAGAGATTTCGTTGTGACAAATTTTACCTCATCCTCAAGTTGAGATTGTGGATGGCCTTGAGTAAGCTCCTCCTCACTAATTGCATCAACATGGTCGTTTAGCTGTTGTTCTGTGTGTAGATGAGGTCTCAAGTTCCTCGTCTGCAAGTTGCGGCTCATGAGGCTGCTCTTCAGCTTGTTGCTCTTCTGCTTCTTGATTTTTCTTCAACGGACACCTCTTGGAGTTATGTCCCTCCTACAAGCACAACTCAACATGTTCATAAAATAATTCAACAACACATGTCAACTAATTTTCCACAACAACTACTACCCAAGTTCAGAAAACATATATCAACAAATTTCAAGGAAAAGTAAGTGAGCTAATTTGAGTAAACTTGCCTGTGTGCACAAACTGCAACTTGTCTTTCCATAAGCCCTCTTCACGTTATATTGGTCGGCACTCTGCATCTCAGATTCATGTCTAATGCTCTTTTTGTTGGTCTTCCAATCTGTCTTTTATAAGGTGGTGATAGACATGGCTGACCCTCTCCACCAACCCAGAACTCCTCACCAGGAACAGGCTTAACATGAAACTGGTAAGCCCTATTATAAACTTCCATTGTCAACCAATGATGAACATAATCTTCTGGTATATGGTTTATCCACTTGATGGTACCAATTCCGTGGCAACAAGGAAGCCCAATAATTGGATATTTACATGTCCTATCATGGATATTTACATAAAGGGATTTTTTATCTCTTCGTACTTGGAAGACGTGATGTGGATCATCCCCATCCCACTAAGCCTCCCAATAATTGGCTGCCTTCTTCTCCTTCTCTAATTTGATAAGTTGAATAGGAGCTAGCTTCCCTGTGTATGCTATCAATGCATATTTATGTGTTGTCATGGTCTTCATGATGTAATATCTCATATCCTTAAGCATGATTAGAATACTCTTTCCTCTCATTCCCAACCATTGTTGCATTTAAAGATGCAACATTGTTTTTGGTAATGTTATCCACCTTAGGCCATGTAGAGAACCTTGATTTAGACCAAGTTGCTTGTTCAATTGGACAAGTATTCCCAAGCAGCAGCATTCATCTTCTTGATGTCTGCCATCCTATCATTGAATTATTGATCTGTCCAAGCCCTTGCACATTGAAACACTAACAGCTTTAACTCCAAATCCTTCCGCCGTTTGTTAAAATTTCTCCACATGTGCATCGAACAGAATCTATGATCAACACCTAGCATGACTTCTTACAGTACTGGAATTAACCCTTGTAACAATTCAATAATTAAAGCAGTTACATATTTCAATTCAGAAACATATTAAGCAAGAGGAAAAAGATTCAAGACCTAACCTTTTGTTGGTCTGACTTAAAGTTCCAGTCAAATTCCTTGTAGTCTCCTAAGTCCTCATGGAGCAGCTCGAGGAAAAACTTCCAATTATCTTTCGCCTCAGCATCCACCACACCATATGCAACCAGAAACAGGTGACTGTTGGCATCCTGCCCAACTACCCTTAGTAGTTGCCCTCCAAAATAACTCTTTCGGAATGTTCCGTCAAGGCACAAGAAAGGTCTACAACCGGCCTTGAACCCTCTCTTATAAGCATCCAAACATATATATAATCTTTTGAACTTAGGCAACCCGGTTGGCTGTGGATGGGTTTTTAACTTGACGGTTGAATCAGGATTGGCCCTCTACAACTCCCACAAATAGGTCCTCACCTTGTCATATTGCTCTTTCTCCATTCCTTCGATGATATCTTTAGCTTTTTCCATGGCCCTGTACATCATTCGCTCCCCAACAAGTATGTCAAACTCAACCCGAAACCATTCATGTGCCTATTTTCCTGACAAATTTGGGTTGATTCTAATCTTCTTAACCATTTCTTCAGCAACCCATTTGCAAGTCACGGACCTACTACGATTTTTCCTACCACATGTGTGTTCATCTACAAATGACTTAATTTGGTAACTACGTGGATGGTTTCTTAATGCCCGAAATCCTTGCGGAATTCCGGACTCCTACAGGCAAGTGCACCGGATCATATCAAGTTATAAAAAGTAAGTAAAGTATCGTTCCCACGGAGATTAATGGATTAAGCAATAATGACTAATTGGATTCTTTAATTAGACAAATCAAATAATAGGGTTGGTGTGAATATGTTCAAACCCAAATCAATCAAAATCATGCAATTCTCACAAACTCAACAAAAATCCACACGGTAATAGCAATTGAGAGGGATTGGCAGCAATAAATAATAAAAAAGATGATAACAATGATGAGAAACAAGCCAAGGAACTGGAGATGTAAACCTAGCAGGATCCTAATTCAATTATTCTCTTTCTTTCAATGCAAGCAACCATCAAATCACAACGAACCCTAATTAACTAAACCCTAATCTCTTAGTGATTTAATTTCTCTAATCCTAATTAATTATCAATCTCTTGATTAACTAACTAAGACAGAGGTGAGGACTAATTCTAGTTTGATTATGTGAAATTCAAAGATGATGTTAGATCAGGTTTTATGTCACTTACCTAATCTAGTTAACCCTAATTGAAATTCTCACAAAATAATTGCACAACCAACCAATTCCCTATCTCTAGTTTACTGGAAAGTTGTGAAGATAAATTCTCAATCACAATCAATTTAGGTTTCTCTCAAAATACCAAACTGAAAACAAAGGATCAAATTTTCTCTCGGTTTTGTTGATCCCTTAAATTGAAGAACATAGAATTTCCTTTGATTTGATAACAGTAACTTGCAATTGAAGGAAAGATGCAAACTTGAATTAATCACACATGCTTGGGATGAACAGAGCTCCTCATCCCTAGCTTTGGAAGGCTTAGTGACTCATGGAGAGAACATAATCCATGAATCCTATTTTCAGAATTGAAAGTTGCAGAATTGAAAACTAAAAACTGAATGTCCTCTTCTAAACCTAAAACTAATCTATTTATAATGCTAAGTAATCCTAATTCATGGGCCTTAATCAAATTAAAGTAAATCTAATAGAATTACAATTACTGACAGTAAAATAATTTTGCAAATCTTGGGCTTAAGATTTGATGCGTCCCTCAAGGCCGGTTCAGAATCCCTTAAATTTTCAAAACAGGAATTCGTTGCAGATAGTTCCGAACCAACTATGGGAGTCGAGTCAAGATTTAGAAAAGATGTCACAAGCTTGCAACCAGTTAAAAATACCGAGTATTAAACTCAGGTAGTTCTCCCTAGGAATTGAAATATTGTGGCTCGCGAATGGTTGTGAAAATATCGGGGTTGCAATGGTTGAGAGTTGAGAGCAAGAATGAGAAAGAGATAGATCTGATGATAATAAAGGGTGTCTGGTCTTGAGTTGAAGTATAATGTGTCCCTATGATCACCACTAATCCCAATTATGAATGATTGTCACATAAGGCACAAAGCCCACTCTGTCAAACGGTCGAATGGGTGGAATTAACCTTGTTCCGAAAGTCCTAGGCATACACAATAATGTAGATCCTCGGTATTCGACGAACTCGAATAACCCATCAAATTCGCGTTGTTAAGATTCTCCCATTATTGGCAGGGGCGTAGCATCAACGAAACAGTTTTAACCCGGGCCTTAACCCATTCTTATCCTTAGGGATTAGTGGCTAAGATCATCCACATTTCAACCCATGACCAAGGCACAAGAACACTACTCCAGAGTTATAAGAAACAAAACATCAAACACTTGGTGGGCATAGTAAATAGACATGGTAAATAACAATGGAAATAGAAAATCAAGATGATCAATGAAGTAAATAAGCAAGAAAATCAACAACTATCACTAATCTACAAAAAAATAGCAATGGATCATAACAAGAAATAAATTTCAGTATGATCAAATTAAGAACACAAGAACACTATGAACTAGAAGAGAGAAAATGAGAGAGATGAAAAACTTTCGCAAATTTCTCCAAAACTATCTAAACTATGAATTAATCCTAATGGGTAGTGTGTAGTGACTAGAGTCTAGAATCTTCCTTGTGCTTTGGCTACTCTCCATTTATATAGAGTGAATTTGGGTTTCATAGAGGCTTGGCCTTGGCCCCAAAACTTGAAATTCCAATTCAGGCCTTCAATTTGAGTATTTTTGGGGCTTAAGTTGTGTGGGCAACATTAAAGCTGTGCAAGCAGCATTTGCTGTCTCCAGCAAGCTGCGTGGGCAACTTGTGCCAGCAGCAATGTTGCTTGTGCAGCATTGTAAAGCTGCGTGGGCAGCTTTGGCTAGCAACAATTGTTGCTAGCCTGCTACTAGCAACTTCACTAGCAACTTCTTCTAATTTTGGCCCTTCTTCATGAATCCTTTGCTTCCAATGCCTTCTTTAGCCTTTTCCATGCGTTTCTCAATCCCTAAAAACCTGAAATACACTAGAAAACATATCAAGATACCTAGAGGGATGAAGTTCTACAAATTTCACTCAATTCTAAGGCTAATTTAGCATGTTTATCACAATTAGAACAAATATAGCAAAGGTTCACAAACATGGTTATTCACAAGCAATTATGTGGTTTCAGATTGATAAACCCATCAAATATAACACATATTTTATCATAAAATATGGGTTCATCAACTACCCCACACTTAGAAATTAGCATGTCCTCATGCTTAAGTGAATAGAACCAAGAGGTGAATGGAATTCCTTAATCTTTACAAAACAAATTCAAAAGTCATAAAGGGGAGAAACAAGCATTTTTGGGTTTAATCGTTCCTTAGGGCTGTAAATGTAATTATCTGCTATTTTAGCCAAATTTTACTGTGTTTTAAACTGTTTCCCGTTCCGCACGATGCCCTGATGTGTGCGTTCAAGTGTTTCAGGCTTTAACAGGCAAAGTTCGGAGCGGAAGTGGCTAAAGTGAACGCGAGGAATGAGAAGATCGTAGAGAAAAGCTTGAAGGCCAAATCCAGAGCCTATGCATACGCATTGCCAAGCCTTGGGCATCACGTCCTAGCTGGAACCGGACCATATGCGTACGCACCAAAAGGGCCTATGCGTACGCACCAGTGGCCAGATTTGTGCCTATAAATAGAAGAAGCCTTCACACCATTTTTGGAGAGCCCAATTCACCATTTCATTAGTATAGTTTAGGGTTCTATTAGTTTTCTTTGTCAATTTTCACTAGCCAATCAATTTACTGCTTTTATTTTCTGTTTTGCACAATGTTACTCTGTCAATTTTAATTTCGAATTATTCAATATTATTGCCGTTATTCTGCCCATTTGTTTTTACTATTTTGCCATTATGTCTTACTGTTATGCTGCCCATTTAAATTCTGCAATTATGATTTCCGTACGTAGCGAGTAGTGACCATAGTGACTCGGCTATGGGGTGAAATGTGCGGCTGATCTTAGCTGCCGATCCCTAAGGGCAACGGATGGGAGGAACGGAGTTAATATCGATGTCGTTAACGCTACGCCCCAGCCAACAGTGTGGGGACCTTAAATAAGACAGACTCAATTTGGTGCAAAGTGCATTACTGGTGAGTTCTTCCTGGTGACGTGGGATTTACTCGAGTTCTGTTGAGACCTAGGTCCTCTGCTGTTGTGTATGCCCAGGACATTCGGATAGGGGTTAACTCCGCCACCCTATGGTGGTTAGTTTCCTTTAGGTGACAGTCCATCCAATCTGGGATTGACAGTGCTCATAGGGACGTATAGTATTTCGACCCATAGCCGGGCACTCTTTAATCCACTGCTGTTTTAATCTGTTTTCTTGTGCTCAGTTCTCAACAACAAACTGCAACCAACCCCGACATTTTCTCAACCAAAGATAAACCTCTGTTTTTGCTTCCTAGGGAGAACGACCGAGTCCAGTACTTGGTATTTTCAAACTTGGTTGCATCTCTGTGACACCTTTTTAACTAAATTTGGCACGGTTCCCTTGACATCGGTTCGGAACTATCTGCAACGAAACTCAGCTTTTCCGGACCGGTCTCGGGGCAGCCACCACACTTTCAAAGAGAGATTAAATAATCATGCGCAAGAATATGGGCAAAAGTATTATAGCAAATACTGCCCGCAAAAACAATTAGGTTCAAAAGGATTTAAATTTGTCTTACACCATAAGGGATGTTCTTAATCATAAAAGTAAGCTTAAGAACCCTTACCAGATATGTATATACTCTATTCACTCAAGTGTCTAGGGTTGAAAACTCTCAATTCCTTTCTAATCTTGCTTTTTACAAATTAATCTTCATCTAACCAATCGACATG
>JASCZI010091721.1:0-13052 GCA_036250425.1 Stylosanthes scabra | reverse complement strand
CCATCAGTTTGAGATGACGGTGACAATCTTCAGAGCCTCGGAAAGGAACTAGGACTTGAGATCCCATTTTAGCTACAAAACAAGAATGAAGAACAATAAGATTTAGATTGGAAAAAGAAAACTTAATAGGCATAAGTCGTAATAGAATATATATATATATATATATATATATATATATATATATATCGGTAATGCTACATGTACACCTCTTTTTGGTGCACACCTCCAACCAAGTCCCAAACGAACAGATTTTTATATATACAACGAACATATTTTCATAGTTAACATGAACAGATTTTAAAACCTGTTCGTTTGCTTTTAAAAATCTGTTCGTTCCAGTAGTAAAATTCTGTTCATACACGAACAGAAATCTATATATACAATGAACATATTTTATAGTTGACACGAACAGGTTATTTAACCTGTTCGTTTGCTTTAAAAAATCTGTTCGTTCTAGTAGTAAAAATCTGTTCGTTTAGGATTTGGTTGGAAGTGTACACCAAGATTAATTCTATATATATATATATATATATATATTTTGCTATCTTAAGTCATAATAGAATTTATTCTAGAAGATTTTATTTACAGAACAAGAAATTAATATATTTTTCTTCAAAACAACATTCTGTCAAGTTTTTCTCTGAAACAATCATAAACAAAAGAAACTCACCAAGTTGTTGAACAACATATCGGCCTAGGAACCCAGTTGCTCCAAAGACTGTAGCAATAATGCCACTGCCAACAGAATTGTTTTCAAGCATCAGTTTCACTACCTATCAGCTGTATAATCTGACAAGACTATTTTAGAATCCCATCAATCCCTTTCAAAACATTAACCAAGAGTATGAAATAACCAGGACAGAAGTTAAACCACAAAAACTCATCTAATGCTAAAAAATTTCAACAAAAGAAGCTTTAAAGAAGATTTTTCATTCTTCATAAGATATCCCTAAAGTTCACATTAAGTATATTTCTTCTTAGTTCCTACTATGGAGCTTTTTTCAAAATTATAAAACTTCCTCCATATCCTACCAAATATTCATAATGCCGAAGATTATATACTGTGTACTTTCTTCAAGATTAAAATTTGAAAAACATACTAGTTGCTATTGCACGGAAACAGTATTAAAAGTTTAAAATATATAAACATCTGCTCATCCCATGAACACCTCACTTGAAAGATCAAAACTCTTGTAAACAATACTTTACGGGCACTTCCCCCTTTTTTTATTATGTTTTTCTAATATCTCTATTCTTTTCCCTTTTATTATTTTTATTTCCCCCTCCATCTACCCAAACATTTTCACCTTCAAAATGTTACTAGTCCCTCAAAGTGGAGTTGGCACTTGAACCCTTTGCACAAGATTCCGGGTGCAAAAAAATAAAAAATAATACAGTGAACCAGATTGATTGGAATTCAATGTAATCCCGGATAACAAGGATTTAAACGAACGAAATAAATATACAAAAAAAAAAAAAAACAAGGAATGAAATGAAGGAATCAAGTATGTACCTGACAGAAGATCTTCCACCAGTGCCCTTGCGGACAAGGTGACCCACGCCCTTGGTTGCGAGGGTAGAAACGTAACGCTCATGATTCACTCCATAATCTGCAACAACAACAAGACAATGAAAATCAGAATCCGAAATTACCGTTGAGCCCCTGCATTGCTCGGAAAATTGGGGAAAATGGAAGGAACTTACGGTGATCGGAAAGGGCGTAGAGGGACTTGAAGGAAGAGATTGAAGCTGATGAAGATTGATGCCCTAAGCGCCTCGTAATGGCCTGCATCTTACCGTGAAGAAGCGAGAGTTGCAGAGAGAGAGAGAGAGAGAGAGAGAGATCACAACGTCGTGTGTAGTGAAAGAGGGTGCACGCGAGTGTGTGTTTCGAATTGGATCCAATAAGGTTGGGCCGAATTTCTCTATATAGCCCATATAGATAATTAAGCTTTGGAGCCCACAATGACCTCGGCCAGGGTACAAAAATGTTTACAAGAAAAGAAAAAAAAAATAGCTACGGACCAAATAAACCTAAAAGAAAAACCAGTTCATCTAAAAAAAAAACAGAAGCTACTATCTTACAATCTATCTATCTATCTATTAAAATATTTAGGTTGATCTAGACCACTGACGACAAACTCTTAAATGGAACTCATATCCGCGAAAGATTAGAATATAAGAGTGCAGGCAATGCAAGGGTTGTTTCAATAATATTTTTTAATTAAAAATAAAATTTAGAAAAAGGGAATTGGCCAGTGATTAAACTATTTCAAAATTGAAATTCCGTGCTAATGATCAGGAAATCTCTGTCATATAATGCTATAAGAGGAGCATAAATAAAACAATAAGAGGTCTATAAATAAAATAATAAGAGGTCCATAAATAAAACAATAATATGTGTGAACATTAAAAAAATAATTTAAAAAGTAACAAATTTCATTATACGAATAAGGAAGGACATAATTGGTGAATAGAAAATAAATTTCTTGAATTATTGGCCGAACATGAAAAGTTCGCAACTTTCAAGTAGCTTGTTAGAAAAATTAGAGGTTGCAACAATGAGAACTCAGTTAGCAACTCAAGTAGCTTGTGGTCTTTGTGGAGACTCTCATGAGAACCATGATTGCAGCCTGATCCAAGTTGACCAATCAACCGAGCAAGTCAATTACATGGGCAACCAACCTAGACCATCTCACAATGATCCCCACTCTAACACATATAATCCTGGTTAGAGAAATCACCTCAATTTCAGTTGGGAGGAAACCAAGGGCAGAGAAACAACAACCACTTCAACAATCTCCATCCATTTCAGCCCCCTAGCAAACACAACAACCTTACCATCAACCACCAGCCTTTCCAGCTCAAACCTCTCAAAAACCCACACATCCCAATACCATAGAATCTGCCTTAGAAAAACTCACCTTTTCCACTACCAGTTTTGTACAATCAACCAACAATTTCATAAATGAGGCAAGAGCAAATTTCAAGAACCAAGGAGAAGCCATTAGAAATTTGGAAATGCAAGTAGGAGAAATTGCTAAGCAAATGGCACATAGACCTGCAAACACTTTTCCAAGTGATCATCCCCAACCCAAGAGAGGAATACAAGGCCATCAGTGTCGAGATAATTGGTGAAGAAATCACACATGATGTTGAAGAAGCCTTAGAAGATAAACAAGAAGCTGCTGTGGCAGACACAGAGAAGCAATAAGCCATCACTCCTTCACCACAACCTCCAAGAGTAAAATCAAAGCAATATTCTAAATTCTTGGAAGTGTTTGCTTGTCTTGGAGTCAATATCCCACTATTGGAGTGTTTGAAGAGATATCTGCATATGTCAAATCTATGAAGGAGTTTCTGTTGAAGAAGAGAGCCTTGAATAAAGGTGACACAGTGGTGATGATCAAATAATGTAGTGCAATCATTCAAAGGAACTTTCCCACCAAAAAGAAAGATCCAGGAAGTTTCCAGATTCCTTGCACCATTGGAGACACAACATTTGAGAGAGCATTATGTGATCTGGGCTCTAGTATGCCACTGTTTTTAATGAAGAAGCTTGTGATTAAAGAGGTGAAGTTAACAAGAATTGCTCTTCAGATGACTGACAAATCAGTGAGACATGCACATGGAGTGGTTGAGAATATCTTAATTAAAGTTGGCAAATTCTTCTTTCCAGCTGATTTTGTCATTCTAGACATAGAAGAGGATGTAGGAACCACTCTCATTTTGGGAAGACCATTTCTAGCCACATCAAAAACTTTGATTGATATGGAAAGTGGTGAATTAATGCTAAGAGTTCATGATGAGCAAGTGGTTTTCAATGTTTACAAGCCTATGCACCACCAATCAAGTGATACAATGAGCTGCATGAAGATCAGATCCTTTGATTCATCAAAATAGAAACCATCAGATGCATCATCTGATCATGTTTTCCCTCAGTGTTTGCACTTACAAGAAAGGTTGGAAGAAAAGCCACCGATTGAAAATACAAGCATAAAAAAGGAAAATCAATCACCACCAGAACTAGACAAAGTTCAGAATAGATAATCAAAAGGGTGGAAAGGCAAGAAGATCTTTGCAGAACACTTCTCCCAGGATCAGCAATTCTTAGAAATTCAATCACCATCATGGATCTTGGACAGCAGGAAGAAAGTCACAAGGGATGCTAGTCCCAAGTACCTTGATCCACGATGATGAAGAAGCACAATGTCAAGCTAATGACAATAAAAGAGCACTTGGTGGAAGGCAACCCACCCAACATATCCTTTTTGCTTCACTTTGTTTTATGTTTTTCTATTTTTTTGCGAATTAGCTTATGAAATTACAAACTCTGACTGTCTTTATTAGATATCTACAGCTTGTTCTATGGGAAGGAGGAAATTGACTGAGTGAAGACATGTGGAGTGTGATGAAGGGAAAGTCAATATTGATGCTTAATTAGTAGAGGATCCTGTTCTGCTAAGTTACAGACAAGTGTGGACGAAGAGCAGTGTTAACTTGGATTACATGATCCAATTCTCTGCATAATTGCATTGCATAATTCATGTTGCACATTCATTCACTCATTGCATTAATCATATAGTTCACCACTAAGTTTGGTGTCCCCCACATTTACTAACATATTCTTAGCCTACTTAGAACCCAAGTTTGGTGTTTTGTTCATGCATCTCATGCATTTATTTGGTTAATTGCATTGCATAATTTATTGGTTTAGTTTGCATATTAGAATATATAAAAAAAGAAGGTGGGTGGTGGTGCAGGGGCACCCACGCCTAGGCGTGACCCTCCTTTCCCCACCCCCTTGACAAAACCAAGCCTAGGCGTGTCCTCACCTACCCGAACCCAACACACACTTGTACCCACCACCCAAACCGAGCCCTCACAGCCACGCCTAGGCTTGCTTACCCCTCCTTGACCCATACATCACCTGATATCATGCATGTTTCTCAGTTGTTGTTTGCATCTCTAATTTTTTATGTCTTTCATTGCTTACTTAAGTCCTTTATCTCACACTAAGTTTGGTGTTTTCACGTCAAGTTTGGTGTCATATCCTGCTTGGCATCCATTACTCATTGCATATACTCTCCTTTTTTGCCTCATCCACTTCTATTCTCTCTGTGTTTGCTTAGGGACAAGCAAACTTCTAAGTTTGGTGTTGTGGGCATTCATCAAGAAAGCTTGGAAAAAAAGAATAAAAGGTGGTTTTGTTCCTATCTTTTTCTTTTACTTCTTCCAGTAAATAAAATGTTAGCATATTTCTCTTGATTTGATAAATGTTAGTTGCACTAGTGAGATCTATCCTTAATAAACTTGCATACCAACAACTACTTCAAGTGTTGTCTTATTCTTCAAGAAAAACAAAATCATGAATAAAAGAAGTTTCTTTTCTGTAGTGGTGTACTAAAGAAGGGGTGATTTTGTTTGGAATTCCATGAAGCTAGAGATTCAAAAATATTTTGTACCCAAGAGTAGTTTGTCAGTAAAGGATTGAGAATTTGGAAACACTGTGGATCAAAGAGCTGTCAAAGACAGTAAAAATTCAGCACTAAGGCTTTGAAGCATCAATGACCAAAAGGGTGAAAAAGAAAATGAATAAATTTAAAAGATACCCAAGGTTAAGTGCTTGTGCTGAAATGTGTCAGGAAAATGCTAGAGTTATTAGATCCGAGGGGTGCTTCAACACCCGACAACTTGAGCCGAATGGTACGGAATTGTCGATCGAAAGCTTATCCTAAATAATTACTTGAGACAAGACAATAAGAGTCAGATTCCCATCTAAATGAGGGACTGGGCATCAATGAGAAAGGACAAAAATAATAAAGAAAAAATCCATTATCTAAACAATAATTCTGAAAATGACAAATTCTGTTAGTTACAAAGTATTGTTAGAATCAAAGGAAGAGTGTGATCACTTAGGCTGCATTTGGTTTAGGAGATTGAGACTCAGTATTGCGTTTTTTGGACAGAGGCTGGAACTAAAATTTCAGTCCCAGGCCCAAGAATTTCAGTATTTTCAGTACCTCCATTTCGAAGGGACTGGGAGACTGGAGACTGGGATTGAAATTTTAACATATTTTTATTTCGTTTTTACCCTTAATTAATTTATCAAATCCCAAAACTTACCCCCATCAATTGAATTAGGTCTTGCACGTAAGTTGCCCCTGCCACCTCGTCGTCATTCAAGTGGAACCCTAGCCCGAGGAACGCAAGACTGAGGCGGTGGCAGCAGCAGCTTCACTGTGTAGAATGTGTTATCCCATCGCCGGAGAGGACGCTTCTTGAAGGTTGAAGCTCGAAAAGAGGTATGTTCTTCCCTTGTACAGTTCTTCGTGCGTTTCTCTACTGTTGCTGGCGATGTTGGTAGTCACCGGTTTAAGTATATTCTATGTCTTGTTAATTGTTTTTGCTTGATGATTTTGATGGTTGTTGTAGCTCGTATAAATCCTTTTTGTTATCATGAGAATATCATGTTGCTACACATATTCGTCTTTTTTAAAACCCTGGTTCTAGCCCTATGTGAATGAATCTTTTCGTCTAAATCTTTCAAAATCTATATATTGGCCAAAGTTGGGATTGTTATTTGAGAACCGTATGCTTTGAACATTTCAATTCATACCCTGAATTAGATATGCTTAAACATGTTTTGTGTACAGTTTTTTTTAAAGATACATTAAGAAATAACCCTCTTGTGTAGCTAGCTAGATCCGTTCCTAACCCTCCTACATATAAAATTCCAGTTTAGAGGTCCTAGGAACTTTGACTCCACTGAAAAACTTTTTTCAAACAGCATCTCTTTTTTGTTTGTGTTGTATAATTATTTTAGAAATCCAAATCCTTAAAAATCTGTGATTGAATTTGGGAACAACTTTGTTTGCAAAGGTTCCATTGGTTTGAAAATTTGATTGATTTGCATGATTTATATTTTGTGTGTGCATGTCAAGCTGCCTTTTCGTAACACTGCCTTATAATTTAACTGAAGTATGAATTTGAAGGTAAATAAGTTTGAAGTGAATCAAATTATGATTCAAATTTTTTGAATTGAATCACGTATTCTGTCTTTTGACAGTGTTTCATAGATGAAACCATGTATTAAGTACATTTGACGCTGTTTTGGTGTTTTGAATTTTAGTTAAGTATGGATCTGAGTCCAATGTATGCTGAAATGGTGGTTTTTTTTTAGGGTAAATGGATCATTCGGAAAATATTAAGTTATGTGTTGCCTTTTACCTATTGATGAGAATGAGGCAAGATAATATGTTGTTGAATCTTGTTCTTACGCTGATTATTTACTTTAGGGAAAAAGATAGTGGCCGATTGTCTATGGGAGGAAGAGTGAATAATAGAATTAGGCGTGATGCACTAGAACGTGTTATCGACGAGGGTGATAGGAATTGTGTATGGGAGCTAAGAATGAACACAAACACATTTGCTAACTTATGTGAGTTGCTGCAAACCCGTGGGGGTTTGGTTGAGGATGGGCGTGTGAGCTTACCCGAGCAAGTTTCAACCTTCTTAATTATTTTAGCTCAGTATAAAAAAAATCGTAGCATACAAATGAGATTTTATCGATCCGGGGAAACAGTTAGTAGGTATTTTAATAGAGTCTTAAGGGCGGTCATCCGTGTCCAAAGCATTCTATTCGTTAAGTCTACACCTGTTTAAGAAGATTGTGCAGATCACACGTGGAATAAGTTTAAGGTAATTTTCTTCTTTGTGTGTCTTTGTTGGTCATTTAAGATATAATTGAATTCATCATGTTAATCGCCAAAGTGTTTCTGTTCACTATATATGGCTGTTTGGGAGCATTAGATGGCACGTACATAGAGGTTACTGTCTCCAAAAGTGATAAGCCAAGATACAGGACAAGGAAGGGTAAGGTGTGTACCAATGTCTTAGGGGTGTGTACTTGTGACATGAGCTTCATCTATGTGCTCAGCGGTTGGGAATGGTCCGCATCTGGTTCACGAGTACTCCGGGATGTTATCACAAGTCGCAATAGCCTCAAAGTTCTTCATGATAACTTAGTTCAATTATAACCACTAGTTAGTTGTCTTAGAGTAGGTCACCATTTTGGTTTTAAATTTTATCTTCGATGTGTTGTTGATAGGTAATTATTACTTAGTGGGTCGTGGTTATACAAATGGTCCCGGTTTTCTAGCTCCCTATAGAAGTACCCGCTATCACCTAAAAGAATGGGGCCCGGGTTTGCTTGCACCTCAAACATATCAGAAATATTTCAATAAGAAATACTCCTCGGCCAGAAATGTCATTGAGAGGTGCTTTGAGTTACTTAATAAGAGATGGACTATTATGAGAAGTCCTAACTTTTACCCCATCAAAACTCATAGTCAGATTATAATTGCATGTTGCTTGCTGCAAAATTTCATTCGTTTGACCATGGATGTGGATCCAGAAGAGGAAGAAGGTATCCTAGATGCGTTCCCGCCCATGGAAGACGATGCGGCGAAAGAAAGGATTCAGGTTGTTGAGAACACCAAAGAATGGACTCAAATGCGTGATGATATGGCTGTTGGAATGTTTGAGGAGTGGAAAGCAATTAGAGGCCTGGCTGGTGCGTAACGCCTTTGGCTCACATGAGTAGAGGTCTAATGTTGAGTGTTGAACATAATTAGAATAATCCTTGTTATGTGTGTGGTGCAAATAATTGATCTGCTGATCAACGTGGCGTATTTCCTACTTTGTGTTGTTTAGATTTCCTTGCTGGTGTGTAGTTTGTATTTTCGCGCTATACTATTGTGTGACGGCAGAGTATTATTTCATTGTAATATGTATCTGACTTGAATTTATTTCATTTGCAACTGTGTAAGGCTATGGCAGAACAAGTAAAAATCAAAATGTTGTAGCTTATATTCTTTGTGCTTGCTTGATTTTCTGCTTATAATAGTTTGAGGCTTGTTTATGTTCATGTTGTGATTTATTGGCAATGATGCTGAAAATGGGAGTATAATTAACTTTTGATTAGCAGAATTTAATTAGTTGAATTTAATTAGCTTTTTGAATTTTGAGATGGGCAAATTTGGGGCTGATTTGTTGCAACTAGTTTTGATTTCATAACAGGAAATCATGGACAAGCGCATGTGGAGTGATGAAGAAATCGAAGCATTCGTTGGTTTCATGGAGGATTTTGTTGTGGATGACACGCAGCCGGATTGTGGACAATTTCATGCCGCAACTTTCGATAAGCTTGCCTTGAAGATGATCCAAACGTTTCCGAACTGCACACTCACGGCCAAGCATTGCAAAAACAAACACAAGCGAATGAAAGAAAAGTACCAGTACGCTGCCAACATGCTTGCGTGTAGCGGATTCGGTTGGAACGAGGAAAAGCAATGGGTTGAGGTTGACAGCAAGAATGTCCTAGAAGCTTGGATGAAGGTAACCATACTAATTCTGATTTGTGTGCATGCTTCTTTTGTGAGAAAGGTTACTTGACTTTAACTAATTTTGATTTGTGTGCATGCTTCTTAATTGAGAAAGGAATCTGGTTTGATGCCTTATTATTTGAAATAGGAATCTGGTTTGTAGTTGTTATTATGATTAGTGTTTCCCTCTATGGCTGGATTGTTTTGTTTTCTTTTTGGTTTGTGTGTACCTGATTTATGGAGTGAACAAAAGGACTTGTATTGGTGGCTCAAAGAGAAATATATTTGTTCTATAATGCAGTATAGATAAATCCCTATTTACCAAACTTAACTAAGAGTTTGACTATATAAATCTACTAGATGAATTGATAGAGAGAAATGGTGTGGTTTAGGGATTGTGTGAAAGGAATTCTGCTTACTGAATGATATGAAAGTGCTTATTATATCCTTATAAATAAATATGCATTGAACATGATTTATACCCTAAGACTGCACATTTTTCTTTATTTGATTTTAGATGGTCATAACCTAATACTGCTTATTGTTTATACAATCCATAATTCCTCGGATTACAATGTGATGTTTTGTATTTGCAGGCTCACCCGAAAAAATTCTACACTCCTAAAAAGCCTTTTCCTATGTTCCAACGACTAGGACGTATTTTTGGAAAGGATCGGGCTACTGGATCAGCCGCTGTTAGCGGGTTTGATGCTAAGGAACAAGTGGAGGAAGAAGCCGAACAACTGATGCGTCTTCTCAGAGTCATGGAAATGTGGGGCAAGGAACAGCAACTTTTGCCGAGCCAAGTGGAACACGCAAGAGCCTAGCTGGGAAGAAGAGGAAGCAGATGGACATATTAGAAAGGATGGTCGACAAAGTCACGAATCAACTGTGGCTCAAAAGGAGCACGTCCAAATCCTAGCTAATGCCATCTCCGAGAAGAATGCTGACGTGAAGATGGGTGAGAAGCTGGAGCAACTTGGGTTTGCAGATCATGATGCAATTCGGATTGTGGTGAAGATAAATACCACACCAGAGTTGGAGAAGAGCTTCTGGGGCTTCACAGATGCTTAATTGACCACACTTACACAAGACATTCTCGATGGAAATATGAATTACTAGTGTTGTTATGAACTAAGTCAAAATACTAAACTTGACATGATTTGTAACTTATTTAACTTTGAGCAGTTGTAACTACATTTTGTGTTAGTAACAACACTTAATACATCATGTCTATTTGCAACTACATGTATTTTGGGATTCATTTGCCCACTATCTATTTCAAAGTTATCTTCCGCTTTTGTTTATACCATTTAATCTGCTCAATAGGTTGGGAAATTATCATTCACATGCAGGGTCTTCTGTCTTAGAGTTTTGGGCATGCTATCTGCAAAATGCTTCAAGCATTTCTCAACCAAGTGGTTGCTAAAATTTGGTGTTGACAGGTTTACGGTTGCAACTGTTGAATAGTTTAAACTACTTAATGTATGGCATAAGCAAATGCTTATTGATTTCACTCATAAGTTATTATGTAAAAATGTAGTATCTTTATAGGTGCTGTATTATTCCCTATCAAGAGGTAATGTTATTATTCTCTCTCTCTTTCAAGAAGGGCATTACAATTCTATTTTTGTTATTAGAAACATTCTTCTTTATCTGCTTCATGTATTTTATATAATTATTTTTCAACCAGAATTTGCTAAAATATCCATATAGCATTCTCTACCTTATATATACAAGTGTTACTGTTTTCTCATTATTCTCTTTACAAACGAATTATAGCTGTACATAGCACACAACTGAAATACAAATTCTCAAGTTTAGAAGAGTCTAAGGCTCTAAGGCCTAAGCTTAGAATAATCAAGCTACTGGTTCAATTATTTACTCATTCTTTACTCAGGCTTATCATCTACTTCTATTAAGTTAATATGATTTTCAAAGCCAGCCAACTTTGTAGATAAGGGTAGCTCAAATAGTATATAGCCTGATTTTACAGCAGGAGATTGATTATGAGTTAGGACCCTGAATTTATTAGAAGCTATCGAAATTACAAATTTATAAATCCCTGTCCCATGCAAGAGACTAGGAAAAATTCTTGTCACAGATATACATGTACCTGGAAAAACTCTCTCCCTCTTTTAACAAAGGAAAATATAACTTCTAAAAATAAAGTTATAATGACAAGCACCAACTTGATTTTGGTAGGAAAGCACTCTACTCTAGAGTTGAACCCGAGTTTCTCATTTAAAAGAGAAACTGCTGTGGTGATGTTTTCTTATATTTTGTGTAGATTCTTTTTTCAAATTTATATTTCAGCAGTAGCTAGATTTAACATTTTGTTCCAAAATATATAAATTCATATTCACCCTTTAGCGCATAACATCATATGGGAATAACAAATGAGGAATGCCAAGATTATAATAACAAATGAGAAATGCTTCAGTTATCCTTCAAAAATTTACAATCTCAATACCAATGATTAACAGTAAGAACATAGGAAATTAGATTCTCCATTAAGTGCCAATAAACATTGCTTAGGACCCTACATCTGACACCACCTAAGACTTCATATTTGATCAACTTTGACTACATAACCACATCAAAGCTTAAGTAACAACACCAACATCATAAAAATACAAAACACAAACCCTATAATGTTCATACATGCTAACAGTTTCAGCCTAATACAATTAGCCTCAATCTTCACAACCCTCTCATGGAGGTGCAAGTTGGTATTCGAGTCAACCTTGTGTTCTTCCGGATTTCGTTCATAAATTTGGCCCCCAAGCCTCGTTGTTCCGTGGATGGCAGGTCCTGCCCAACTAAAATACTGGAATCTCCTTGCTGGACAAGAATAATACTCTCTGCCAGGATTTGCCACACTATTTGAAACTTGCAAAGGGGCCCTCAAACCACAGTGACAAAAGCATTCGCTGCTTGTGCTAGAATTACCACTTCCGGAAGACTCGTACGCATACCTTTTAGCTCTTGAAGACATATCTTTAGACCTTATTCTTCTTTTAATTATCAAACCTGTAAATTCAACGGCACATGATGTAATCACAAATAGAGCACAATAAATGAAAAAAGAACAAAATGCTTTGCACTTCATAATCAAGCAGAAAATGATTTCATGAAATGACAAATACATAAGAGGATTCTAGTGTATGTCCAGCCATACCTCATAAGGACTAACTCAGTTTACCTAATATATAGCTAGGGTCCATTCGTGGCCTCTAACATGTGAAGGGAAGAAATTGGCTTCGAGGTTTTGCAATTCTCACCCTCTTCTACATAGTTCTACTTCTAATTGTTCTAGACAAACATGGTAATATTATTCTTTTTTTTAAAATTATGATTAAAGTTTGCATGTCTTGTTTTTCTTATAATAAAATCTATGGTTTTCTAGTTGATAAGAAAATCATCAAATTCGAAGAAAAACTATAATATAAGTATGAACTAAATTGAAAAGAGCATTATGCATAAGAATCCATATTGGTATTATGAAGAAGCTAACCTTCAGCAGGGTGAGCAACAACACCTAAAATCCAGAGCGAGAGTGTAACGTCCCGATTTTCACTACGTCATGAACATAGCTAATTACCGAGAGTTACTTTTCAGTGACTCAACCTATTTATTTATTTAGTTAATATGAGCCTGTTGTGT
>JASCZI010091717.1:0-19161 GCA_036250425.1 Stylosanthes scabra | reverse complement strand
TTTTCTTTAATTAAGAAAAAGAACATTGCTTTTCAAAAAGAAATAGAGTTTTTGAAAAATGAGAACAAAACTCTTGGGGAACTAAAATTAAACTCCGAAAATGAATTATGTAAATCTTGTAAAGAACATGTTATTGAAATAGAAAAGCTCAAAAATAGCTTAGATAAATTTGATGCATCATCTAAGAGTCTAAATAAAATCTTAAGTAGTCAAAAGCATGTTAATGATAGAGAAGGAATAGGGTATGATATAAATAATCCTAGTTCCTCAAAGGAAAACAAAGTTGCTAGAAAACTCATTAGGCAACCACAAGCTCAAAAACATGCTAGTAAATTTAGGAGAAACAAGACTAAATGGCAACCTCCTAAACATGCATCATATAGAAACTATGATCAAAATGATTATAGACAAACTATTAGGCAACCTCAAGCTAATATGGCTAATAAGGTTACATATCGACCTAATAGGCAACATCCTAAACATGCACCACATGATAATCATAATCATAATGCATATAGACAACCATTTAGTAAAATGCCTAGGATGCATAACCCTCATGTTACATGTCACTATTGTAACAAAATAGGACATATTGCACCGATTTGTTTTACGAAGATAAGGCATATGAGTTATCATAGCCAAAATACAAGATGGGTACCATATGGGCAATTTGCTCATTCTAACCTCCAAGGACCCAAATTTATGTGGGTACCAAAAATGTATTTTTAATTGTTTTGTAGGTATTTTCCTCAAGAGAGCAAATTCAATGATCTTCATCAAAAGTAAGAAGATAAAGGAGCCAACAAGCAACATCCATATATCTGCAAAATTAAGGGGGAAGGTTGATGTTGTAAAGTGATATGCGACTTGAAGAATGTCCGATATCACCAACGAATCATGAAAAATCACCCCAATGATCAAGGATGTAAATTGATGAAAACATTGAAAAATGGCTATTATAGGAAGTTTTTATTATCTATTATTTATTGAAATTGTTTATGATGGTTTTGATGAATGACTAAATAGGCTTGGTACACCTATTCTAGTTTACATGCATGCTTTGATAAATTTGTTTGATATAGGGGGAACAACTTTTTATGATTTTCCTAGTTCTTTTTTATAATGTCAAAAAAGGGAAAACCTCTTTGTTTTCAATATCCTCCTATTTTCTTTTTGCTAATGACAAAGGGGAAAAATAAATGTTTTGAGGATATGTTGTTTCCAAAAGAAGAAAATATGTGTTTTAAGAAAATATGTTAGTTTTGCAAAAGTATTTATTTCGTTTATATGAAAATTGTTATGCACCTTTTTAGGGGGAATAATGCATAAGTTCAGGGAGAACTTTGGTAATGCTCTTCATATCCTCAAAATGTTTGTCATTATCAAAAAGAGGGAAATTGTTAACCATGTTACAATATACATAAGTTCATTTGATTAGGTTTTGATGAATGACAAACATTGAAGTTGAGGATAAGCGTTGGAAGCAAGCAATAAGACAAGAAGACGAGTCCGCAGGCTTTGAAGACGGTTTAGTATCTTAGGATTTAGGTAAACTTCTTGTCAAGAACCAAAGTTTATTATCTCTCTCACACACACACAAGAAAATGTTTTTAAAGAAAAGATTTTAGAAAACTATAGCCGTAAAAATTTATAACTTGTCAGCTATTTTAAAGCTTAGTGCATCCTGTCAAACTTCACCTTTGTGCACTAAAGTGATGATAACTTGAGCTACAGAGGTCCAAACGATACAGTTCTTGTTGCATTAGAAAGCTAACGTCCGGGGCTTCAGTTTGATATAAATTTTATCTATAGTTGAAATCCAGGTAATCGATTACTTGCCTTAGGTAATCGATTACTGAGTGCCTGAATTCAAAAATTAGGCACAACGGCTACTAGGTAATCGATCACCTATAAAAGTAATCGATTACCTGACGCTGAAATGCACTAAAACGGCTAGTTTGATAAACTTGGCTTAAACAATTATATTTCCCAACGTTCTAATTCATTTGGGAGTCTATAAATGCATGGTTTTAGGCTCATTTCAGTACACAACACTTACTCTAAACCTTCTTGCTATTATACTTGATTTCTAGATCAATTTCAAAGTGTTTTATGCACATATTTGAGAGATAATCAAAGTTTGGTTCATAGAGCTTCAATTGTATTTATCTACTCTATCTTGAGAGTTGTAATTCTTTCTCTTCTCAAATTTTATATCTCTTTGTTTGAGTGACTTGGAGTGTGACTCTCCAAGGGTGTGAGACTTGATAAACACTATAGTCGGCGAGGATACCAAGATAAGCACTCAAGGAAAAATCTTGAAGTTGGGATACTTCGAGCGGAGTGGGTTATTCGTTGGAGGTCAAGATACCGTGAGGTGTTAGATTCAAGTGCTCTTGTTGTAAAGGTTTGTCAACTACCTTGAAGCTTGGTGGTTTAGTGGATATCTCAATTGCGATTGAGAAGAGTGGACGTAGGCAAAGAGATTGTGCCGAACCACTATATATCGTTGTGTATTATCTCTCTCAACTCAAACTCATTTATATTCTTGTTATTTATATTTCTACAAGTGTTTTGGAAAGTACAAGTTCCTTGTAAGTACTTAATAATTGGCTTAAGTCCTTGGAAAAATACTAGTACAATCATTTGAGCTATTTATTTTCATAGCAATTTATACTTCCGCGAAAATTTTCTATTGTTTTTAAACACTCAATTCACCCCCTCTTGAGTGTTGTGCTTTGTGACTAACATCCTCTGTTTTTCTCTGTTTTCTTGCTTATCAAGCTTCCTTATCCAATTTTTCTGTAAATCATTAACAAAATACTCAAAGTATCTAATTGATTGAAATATTGATTTATTGCAATGAATATCAACTTAATTTTATAATAAATTGTGCATGAATTAGTAGGAAAAACTCTTAATGATGCTTATGCATCAAACACCACCTATATCATGAGAATTCGAAAACCTACCAAGGTTAGTGAACCTAGTTTTTCGCAGAATTGGGAAGGAGAAATGAGGAGGAAAACTTGATACTCATACCTCAATGTTAGGATAAAAATCTAGAGGAAGGAAAGAGCTTCGCGTAGCCGCAAACGGTGCGTGAATCGAAACTCCGGTGTGGAAGTTACAGAGGTTGGAAGTGGTGCGTAAATAGTGATCACCACCACTACCACTCAACTCTCATCACTAGCGGTGTTCGTGTTTCAGTTTTTACCCAAACTGAACTGAAATTAAACCAAACTATTTTAAATAGTTTAGAAACTGAACCGAACTATTTTCTCAAATAGCAAACTGGTTTAAAACCAATTTACAATCTAGTGCATCAGTTTAAACCAGTTTAAACTGGTTTTTAAGCTAAAACATGTTAATAGAGGGGTGAGTAGGGTAACCCTTAATTTGAGGTCCAAACAGCGATGTAATTAAGCTTTTCTATTGGCGGTGGATACCCTAGGAAATCAAGGGAAAAAACAGTTTTGTAAAATAAGTCACTTCTTGTTTCTTTCCATATTGTCTGAATCACTTGCTATCAATGTGCTTGTATTATGTTGATGAGGTTGTTGTCCTAACCCCATACCTAGGGGCTAGGGCTGCACATGGATCGGACTAGATCCGCAGACCCGCGATAAAATCAGCAATCTGATCCAAAAATTTCGGATCTGATCAGACCCGATAAGGGTGCGGATCAGATACGATCCGATCTCGAAGAGTTGAGGGATCGGATAGCGGATTTGGACAAGACATCCGCGTATCCGATCTGATGATCCGCATATAATATAAATAAAAAATAAATAAAATAAATATATGTTACTTGTGAGCTATGAAGCACGGACACTTCGTTGAATTGGCGTGTCCGCGTGTCGGACACTTTTTTGGATACAACACTCGCCGACACTCGTCCGACATGCATGTCTTATGTGTCCATCTGTGTCCTTAAGGATGCGTTTGGTTAAGGTGTGAGACATACCCACAAATGAACACGGTGCTATATGTACACTGTTTGTTTGCTGAGATACAAATTTCGATGGACACGCTTACACACATATGAACATGAAGTACATGTATTTAGTGCATCTCTTTTAACTAGTGACACTGAGACACAAGTAATGAGACACAAACATTTCCAATTTTATCCCTAACTATTTTTTGAATTTCTAACCATGCCCTTACCCAAATCCTCATAACCCATCTCCTTCTCCCTTCTCGGTTCCCTCCTACCTCCCCTCTATCTCACTGCCTTCTCTTTCCGCCATAGTCGCCATCGCTGGCGACGTTGCTACTACCTCCCTCCCTCCTTTGTTCGTTTCTCTTCCTCTTTTATGCCTTGCTTCTCTCTCTCACACCTCTTTCTTCCTCATTTGCCGCCACCGTCCCAGCCCCCTCTCAACGTTGTTGTCGTCGACTCATCGCCATTGTCGTTGTCTCTTCGGCTGTCTCTCTTCTTTGTACTGGCACATTATCACTTCCCTCACGTCGCCTTGTTTGTTGTCGTCCTCGTCATGTTGCCGTCGTTGCTTTGCAGAAATCTTCATCCTCCCTCTTAGATCTGTTGTTTTTGTTTAGGTTTATTTTTGTTTTTTTTCTAATTATTTCAATTTTCTTTTAATTTGATAATTTATATTTGAATTAGAGTTGTGAATTTTAATTATTTGACATCACATTTCAAAACCAGTATTGATTATAGTGGTGGAGTGGAAACCAGTAAATGTGTTGATGGTGGTGTGGATGAGTATTGGTTTGGAGTAAAATTGTAATTTGATTTAGGAGACGTGTCTTGTGCCTTCTTACCAAACATGTTATAAAATTTGTGTATTTTTGTGTTTATGTATCTATGTGTATTTGAAATAATTCTATATGTACACCTATTTTTTCTAATCAAGTTTAACCAAATCATTTATTTTATGCTAAATAGAATATTATTTCAATGTCAAATAAAAGATTATTTGTATGCTATTCTTTTTCTGTTATTTGACATTGAATTTTTTTCAATTTAGCATAAAAATAAATGACTTGTTAAACTTGGTTAACCAAAATAGGTGTATATCTAGCATTACCCGTTTATATAATTAAGACAAACATTAAAAATATTTAAAAATAATAATTTTAATTTTAATATAAATAAAATAATATTTCTATGTGAACAAGTGATGTTGTCCAACCAAGTTATTTATTTCTATGTTAAATAGAAGACTATTACAATGTCAAATAGAACTTTATTCATGTGCAATTTTTTATACTATTTGACACCAAAATAAATTCTATATATCATAGAAATAAATCATTTGATTGAACTTGCTTAGCCAAAACTACTTGCTCAAATAAAATTATCCTTAATAAAATATCAAGATATTGTTTAAAAGAAAATCTTTGTAACTAATAATTATTTAAACAACACTAATCAATAAATATTTCTCTCTTTTATGGTATCTCCCTTCTTTTTCTCTAACTCTCTCCCCTTTTCCTCTAATATTTTTTTTAAAAAAAAATTTCGTTGATTATTGTTGGACACCCATTTATTAGTTACTATCTCTCCGTCTCATATAAAAAAATTGAGATCGATCCTGTGTGCATGTCCATGTATTATAGCTTGTGAGGATTGAAGAAACCCTAGCCCACCCAAGCCACACTTTCTCTCTGTCTCTCACACCCACTCTCAGTACTCTCACGCGACCAACCACCCTCTGCCTCTCACAGGTCACAGCCAACCCACACCTGCTCCCTGCGTCTCACCGTCCCCACCACCGTGTCTCCTCCGGCGCCACCACCTTCAAGGATCTGCGCCGTTCACTGTTCTCTTCCCAAGTTCTCGTCTTCACTCTTCCGTTCCCGAGTTCCCGTCTTCTTCAAGGATCTTCGATTCGTCCTCTTCAGTCCTCAAGCCTCGGCGCCACCTCGTGCTCGCCCTGCCGCCGCCTCGTGCTACCCCGTCGCCGCCTCGTGCTCGCCTCGTTGCTGCCTCGTCGTTCTTCAAGGCTAGGGTTTCAGCTCTCCGTTATTCTCGAAGCTCTACTCGCCGTTCTTCTCGTCGTTGCTGCTGCATACAGCCGCCGTGTACCGCCTCATCGCCGCCTTCCTGTTCCTGTAAGCCTCTGTTATTAATCATTTAATTTTGCATTTTTCTAATTCCTAATCTAATTATATATTCTTTCAGGTTTATTTATCATTAATCTAATGATATTTTTCTGGTTTCCTACTGTTATTATGATTTAATTCGTGAATATTTTTTTTAGATTTATTTTATCTGGTCTCTTATTGTTCTTGTTCATTAATCTGTTCTCTTATTTCAGGTCTCTTATTAAGTTTGTGAATATTTTTAGATATGTTTTGTGAATATTTCTGAATTCTGATGATAAATTTGGTCTTTGGTCTTTGGATTTTTTTTCTTAATGTAGGGTTGAGATTTCTGGAGTTTGAAATGGCTAGTTCAACTCCACAAAGTGGCTCTGAGATGGGGAATGTTCCTACTCCACAAACACAGTGTTGCTGCATCTATACCAACAGAATCAACTAGGGAACGGGAACCAGCTTCAACTCCAGATGCTTCTTTGCAAACAGCTGCATCTACCCTGTTATATTTCTTTGCAAACAGCTGCATCTACTCTGAATTTTTATTTGCTGAATTATGTTGGTATTATCTTTGATGAATAATGACTTTGGAGTATTGAGAAAACAGGGTGGAAATGTTGGCCTTGTCTTTGATGAATACTGATTTTGGAATACTGAGAAAACAGGGTGGAATCGGCCTTCATGGCTCTTTTTTTAGGCCAGCATTTTTTTTCTTCAAATTGAGTGATATTTGCGGATATATCCGCACTCGAATCGGATCGGATATGAAGGTCAAAAGTGTGGATATTGTATCCGATCCGATAAAATCTTTGCGGATCGGATCGAAAAAAATGGCCATATCCGATCCGATCCGTGTGCAGCCCTGCCAATTTGAAATGTGATAATTGAATAAAACAAAATTATGTGGCTTCAAAAGCAAATTTTGGACCTTTCTTCAGTTAACCTGGTTTGCTTTATTTAAAGGCTTTTTTCTCTGTTTATGGATTGTTTTGTAGAAACTATATTATTTAGAATGAGAAGAATGAATAATGAGAATGAAGATGAGGTGCTTGCCAATGATCAGTCAGGGTTACAGTTGCATGATGAGAGTAAGGAAGGACATGGCGGTGTTGTTCTGAAAAAAGGCCCGTGGACAACTTCTGAAGATGCTATGTTGGTTGATTATGTTAATAAGCATGGGGAGGGAAACTGGAATGCTGTTCAGAAGTACTCAGGTCTATTACGCTGTGGAAAAAGTTGCCGATTGCGTTGGGCTAATCATCTAAGACCAAATTTAAAGAAAGGAGCATTTACTGCAGAAGAGGAGAGGTTGATAGCTGAGCTTCATGCTAAAATGGGAAACAAATGGGCACGCATGGCAGCACATGTAAGCATATTGTTTTGGATTTTCATGAAATCTCTGGATTGTATTCCCCACTAATGATATCAGTGTTGTTATGTCTACCTTGTATGTAGCAAAGAAATACCAGCTGACATCCCGTCTCGTTCTTTCTCTCTTTTATCCTTTTATTTATTTATTTTTTTTTAAATTGCTCAAATGGGTTGTGATTCTATGTTGAACTTGGGACATTGATGCAGATAACTTCAACTGCAAGTTAGCTTAGTCATAATTTACAAATTAGACAACTCAAACATCATTGCAATCATTCATGTCTACTAGTTAACAGGTGTTTCACATTGTTTTGCAAGTTGTGAACAGTGTGAACATTTCGATATAAAGCATATTAAGTTGATAGTAGACTAGTATGAAAATTTTAATCTATAGCAATTATAGTTATGATTGTCTATAGAATTTGGTAGATATCTTTTCTGATGGAATTAATTGTAAAGACACTCATGCAGATTTAATATTTAGAGTAATTGCTAGGGAGACAACAACACAAAATTACCATATTTAACTTAGCATCCATAATTTCATACATATAACATTCATAATTATATATTTATAACATCTAAAATTACTCATTTATTTTAGTAATAATTAATGAATACCAAATAAGGAAAGTTTGGGCTGCTATGGGCTGTTTTTTTATTGTCTCCCAAACATTTCCCCATATTTAATATATTTTTATGATCTAAGGGGTTAAAATTATTCATGCATGTGCCCATAACTAATGAGGATATTGGACCAATCAGTCACTTCTACAATTTTGTGTTTCTTAATTAAATTTACTATTTTCCATATTATGTGCTGATTTTATTTATCTATTTCATTGTTTTCTTTTTCTTGTAGTTGCCTGGTCGCACAGATAATGAAATAAAGAACTACTGGAACACCCGTATCAAGAGGCGTCAACGTGCTGGCTTGCCACTGTATCCTCCTGAAGTGTGCGTGCAAGCAATGCAAGAGAATCAACATGGCCGAAGCTCTGGTGGTATTAATGGTGGCAATAAAGTGCATCATGATTTTGTTCACAAAAGTTATGAGATACACAGTGCAATATTTGACGGTTGGAATGGTAGTCAGGGAATCCTACCATATGCACCTGAGCTTCCCGATATTTCTGCTTACACCAGTATGATGAAAGGTTTTGATTCTTCCCACTATTGTAATTTTGAACAATTAACATCACCTAACCACAAGCGTCTCCGAGAGTCTACAACACCTTTTATTGGATCTGGTGTTATGAGCACAAATTGGTTTTATCCATTTGATCAAATTCGGGATAACACGGCTGATAAGATTGCACAATCATTTGGCATGCAATCTCCCTTTGATCTTGGACCCTCCCCACACAGCTCAATTTGTTACAGTCATTCACTTCCGAATGGCAATTCCTCTACTTCTAAGCCAACTTATGAGGCTGTGAAGTTTGAGCTCCCTTCACTCCAATATCCAGAAACTGATGTAGGTAGCTGGAGTACATCTCCACCACCTCCTTTGCTTGAGTCAGTTGATGATTTCATTCAATCTCCGATGCCACTTAGTGCACTGGACTCAGATTGTTCTTCCCCACAAAATAGTGGCTTGCTGGATGCTTTGCTTTATCAAGCAAGGACACTGAGCAGTTCAAAGAACCATTGTTCTGACAAGAGTTCAAATTCATGTGCTGCAACTCCTTGTGACAGAGCACTCAGTTCCACTTTGAACAAGTATGAGACAGACTGGGAAGACTACACTGACACTGTATCGCCATTTGGGGCAACATCAATGTTGAACGAGTATCCTGCTGCTAGTGCCAGTGCAAATTCATTGGATGAACGCCCAACAGTTAATTCGTTTAATGGTTAGTACCTTTACATTTGTGCTATGAAGGATAACCATTGGAAACACATTCACCCCTGTAATTTGTTTTTAGAATTGTGTACATTCTACTTCATATGATCTGTAACTTGTTATTTTAGAACTTTTCTGTTTTATTTTTTAGTTATTGGTTTTTTAAGTGCCAAATATATTCCTAACGTACCGGTTCCAAAATGACTGATGAATCTTTCTATCATAAACAACTTAACGAAACTCTGTGTGCATTCCAGAAAGCATAGTTAGTCTTCATCAACAAACTGAACTTTAAAAATTTATAGTATCCCAAGAATGCACTTTTATCAAATTTTCTGAAAAGACAACTTCAAGTTTTCCACTTAATTTTATGGTGTTCTCCTAAAAGAAATTTTGTTGATCTTTGAGAGATTGAAAATTCATTTGAATTTCCTGCAGACAAGATTGTGAAAACAGAGAATGTTGATCAGGTTTGGTCCCCAAACAGTGAAAATCAAGGCATGTTTGCGATCAAAATTACTCGACCAGATGTTTTGCTTGCTTCAGATTGGCTTCAGCAGAGTTCAGAGTGCGACACGAAGCAAGGCAGCATGGCTGATGATATATCTGCTCTTTGCGGAGATGATTTAGCCACTGACTACAAGCATACAAGCACCGGAACTTCTCGGTTGAGTCAGGTATGGGGCCTTGGTTCTTGCGCAAGGAACATCATGCCTGCTCTCTGTGAAGATTCTGATCGTGATTAAGAAAACTCCTGAGATGTCTAATTTGAAAGAAAAATTGCGTATTTCACTCTTGTTATCTTTTTAAGCATGTTTTCTTTGTGTGATTTACTATGTGTGATTTATAGTACCAAAATACATGGTTAGAGAATCATGTTTTCTTGTGGTTTTTTCAATTTTACTGCTAAAAAATTGTGATAATATTGATACTATTCTCCCGTGATTATTATGTGGCATTTATGTCGTGACCACTCGTCTTATAATTGAATAATAACTCTTAGTTACGTTTACCTTCTTTCCTTGTGTAAATTCTTCTTACTACCATGTTACTTTGGTAAGCATCACACAAATCTACTCTTAAGCAAACACGACTTTCTTTAGTGTCAAAACGGATATTTAATCATATGCTTAAGGATCACTAGGAATAATTCATTTTTAAGGATCACTAGGAATAATTCATTGAAAAATTGGACCAATTATATCAAAATTATTAACAAAGATCCAATCAATTTTAAATTATCGAGAATGATTACACTATTTTTACATAGTGTAAAATATCATTATTTTTATTCAACCTAACTCTATTCTTGGCTTGCCGCAACTTTGCTTCCAAGTCTTCAACTACACATCCCCGGTCGCTGTCAATGAACTGATTTCTATAGTTTTACACTTTCATCGATTCTTTTTCTTTCTTCCCATTTTCTTGCATAGTCGAGAGAAAAAAGAAGCTATGAAAAGAGGTATGGATTTTCTTGGTCTGTTCTACACACATATTGTTTGTCATGTTGTGTCTATGGAATAATTATTGATGCATAACTAAAGGATAAATAGGCAACCATTAATGGTCAAGAAGACTCAGTTTCAGTTTTCAAATTCAATCATCTTCTACTAAACATAAGTACCTATATATAGTAATTCTATATCCATTTCATTACATCCTAATATAATAATCAATCATGCTAAGTAGCTAATAAATTTTTTGCCAATGGTAACCAACAAGAAGTAAAAACCCAATAAAATAAGAGAAGCTTAATCCATAAAAAATGAAACCCAAACAAGTAATAGTATTTTAGATTTGTTGGTTAATATTGGTTACCAAAATATTGGTTATCTAGATTTTCTCTATAAAAATTTGTGGCTCTTTTACTTGTAATGCCAGAGAATTTATTATTTTTGGCCAATAGTTAACAAAAATATTTAAAAGTATTGGCTAAGAGTATGATATAAAGCTATTAGGCTAGAGATATTAGACTATTGGCTAAAAATAATGACCAATATTAATTAAAGAGAAAGTATAGGTAACCAATATTTTTATAACCAACAAATCAGCCAACAAAAAATAGAACATTCGTAATCATTGTTTATAGAACATCCACAATGAAAGCCATAAAACATCCAAAACCTAAAATAACTAACAATCAGCGAACTTTGTATTTCTTAAAAACATAACATCCGAAACCTAATGAAATAAAATATCCAATTTAAGTTGTTGGCTGATGTTGGCTGTATTTTATTGGTTATCTAGCATTGTTGTTAGTTAAAATAGCTGGTTTTATAGCTTTTCTCTTCTTCTATATTGATATCTTTGGGCTCCCTTCTATATTGATATCTAAAGTTTAGTATTATGCATGATAGCAATCCATCCTAACTATGAAAAGTTTATTTCAAACTTCAATTTTATGAATAATGATTTTGAACCATGTGCATATCGTCGAAATTAGTTGCTTAAAACAAGACCACGAAATTATTGAGCATGATCGCATACGCAATCCAATATCTCTCCAAAATCATCTAGATGTGCAACAAGACACGGAGGAAAATCTAAAACATGAATAGAATTATAGAAGGGCATTATTGTATAATAGAATAACGTGTAATCCTTTTATGTAATTAATACATCCTTTTAATAATTTTAATATAATTGGTCATTCTTATCTTTGGTTTCCAAAGTTATTTCTCAATCTGACAAACCAAAAACTAATCCATTATAGATTCACTCATCTGACCCAAATTAATTTAATTGGTCCTTCTTAATTTATTATGTTCATAGTCATTATATTGATCCTTCTTAAATTTAAAATTTTCAGTTTGAATCATATCATTTTAGAGTTTAATTTTGATACACTGATAAACTGTATACAATCGCATCCATTCTTTTGGAAGACCAATCACGAAGTCAATGGAAAATGAGATTAATTATGCTGACGTGCCATTACGTGTAATTAAATACATGTGTAAAACATCTTTACACTGCCAGTGCAGCAAAATTAAATTCTATAATTTTATTTGGTTTTGAAAAATAAAACAAAATTCTTACTTGTTTTTACTTAAATGATGGTTTATGAATGTGAAATATACTTTTATAACCATTTTACATGTGCTTGAAAAATCACCTATCAAATCAATCATCCATATATAACATGTTAAAATACAAATTACAAATTAATAATAATAATAATTACAAAACTAGTCTTTTAAAAAAGATGAATAACAGACTTTAGAAATAAGAGAAACGTTGAGAAAATGCAAGTAGTAAACCTGTTCTCTCATGCAAGAGGATGTCTCTTTATACATAGGAGAAATAAAGGTAACAATCATCATCTTTTGTCAAGCAGTGTTATCTCCTAGAACTTACTTTCATATTCCTGCAAGCCCAAGAAACTATAGTGCTGAAACCCATCTTTGGGATGACTAAAGGCAGTTTGCTTTGTGGGAAGTAACTTATATCCAGATTCATCTGTGCAAGTCTTGAGACCACAGGAATTACAAAAGGACTCCAAGTCTGATTCCTGTCATAAATAATATAACATAGCTAGAATGTGTCTACAGATAAACTGACATGATAAAACATCTAATTCAACAACATCAAACATACTAGAGGATGGTAATGGGGTTCCGTGGGGGCAGATACCCCTCACTCACCACCCGTTAAGAGAAATACCCCGTCCCCTCCCCATTTCCAATGTGGGTCCCCTTTTATTCGTTCCCGTGGGGAAGGTGAATATCCGCAGGTATCCACAGATATTCCCATTTTAAAGTCTTGAAAACAAAAATTTACCCAAAAAAATGGCATAGCAATTATAAAATAAATCAATCCAACTCACACAAAAATCCATAACATGTTCATTATAAAGAAATAACATAGTTCAAAAGAAAATAAAATCTCTCATATATGCTATTTCAACTTCAAAATATTATAGGGTATTTGGTAACGTCACAATACGAGGGATTTTGCGGGTTTTCATGGCATTGGTATCTATACGACCGTGCCTGTCTCCGTGTTTATTCACGGAGTGGGTCCCCATACCCGTAGGAATCTCGTTCCGATGTTTATACATAACGAGGAATGCTAGGAGGCTAATAATTTTAATGTAAAAAATGAGAGTTGATTAGTGTTGGTTCAAAAGAAAGGCAAAACAAGGGGGAAAAGAGAGTGTTGGCCATCTAGAATTTCACTTCCGTAACACAATTATTATTTCTTACCAACAATTTATGTACATAAGAAAACAAGGTGCATCTTACGGATAGGAACAAGTTAAGATTCATACCTCTATCATCAAGAGTTTTGAAAGGGTGAACAGAGGATATGGATGAAGCTTAGAGCCCCCAAAATTTATGCACGATATAGCTAGTGCACGAACCTTTAAAAAAATATATCATTACACTCAAATCTCTTATCATTAAATATAAAAGCACATATTATGAAACGAGATGAGATCTTCAAATATAACAAAATTCATCTCACAAGAAAAAAGATATAAGAAAATAGACATGAAAAAGAACTATTTATTCAGCATTACACATGCAATTGATAGGAACAGACAACCAAATAAGATCCAAGAATTGTCACCAACATGCCTCCGAACCTTGTGCGCTATTAGAAAGGCCTTTTTGTAAGCTTTTGGAATAGTTCATAAAGTCATACAAAAATCAAGAGGGTTAAAAATTTGATGCTTTGTAATTTGTATGTTTTGTTCCATGTCTTTCCACTACACCTCATATGTGTAGATATTTAATATTTTAGCAATTGTTAAATACTCTTTTATGAGTATTCTCAAAAAAGGCTATTACAAATGATATGTTTTACGACAATAAAACATAAAAGACATGCACAAGGAAAGTAGGCAAGCGTCAGTAAATATGCGATAGAAGAGAAAAGAATGCAGCTTTTAGTTAAAGCAATTACTTCATTGATATAAGGCTCCATAACGCAATACTGAAGATATGATGCCTGAGCTGCTGTGGCCCAAAAGAAATCCTTATAATTACCGAGACGAAAAGATCTATCAAGAAAAAAGAGAACATTTGTAATGGGCATGCAATCATTAAATACATGATATTCCCTTAAGAGAAAAACCAACAAAAACATCCATTTTCCTTTTCTTTTTTTTTTTTTTTGGATAGAGAAAGAACATTCATTTACTTATTAAAGTATCACAAGAAAGTAAATTATTAGGATAAAATATTACCGCAAGATTCTCCTAGCAAATAGCATTTCTTTTGACTTCAGTACTAGGGCTGGTACACAGCGAAACCACAAAGAAAGAGGTTCACCCTGTGGATCAAAAACAGCAACAATAACTTAGGAACCTACAAGGATAAAATTAAGAATGGACAGTAGGAAAAAAATAAATCTATCACACGAATGATGTAGAGATTAACCGTTGGTTTGCTACAAGAATCAAGATGAAGAAGCACATATAACGAACAGAACTCAGCTTCATTCTCATGTTCATAATTTGAATTTCGATTTGTTTCATACAGATTGAATAAAGATGCCAATGTCTTTGTGAGCTGTTCCAAGTTGAGATGATGTATTGATGCGATGTTTGGATCACTCATAGAACGCCGGAGCTTGTGGTGTGATATAACATGAAATTTCACCTGCATGATTAAACATGTTCAGCTGATTATTTGAATTTTACAACCTGAAAGGTGGCAGGAAGAAAAATATATATCATTTTAGAAGAAGATAAATGCATCTCATTTAATAAAGGGAATGACATCATAATCCAGCTCACATGTGTAAATAGCAGGAATCTGTCTAGATTAGCACAGTATGAAAAGCAGGAAACAACTCATAGGTTAAACAATGGCAAATAACAAATATCATATAGAAAGTTAGAAACAGTAGTAGAAATCAACGTATGGATAGATGAAGAAATGACGCTGAGCAAAATTCACACATAACTAACTCGTCGAATAGATCAACTTTTCCTTTCCCAGATTGTTAGGGGACACAAGAAGAAACTAGTCCTTGAGATAGGTCTTAATCAGCATGATTTTATTGTGCTTCAAAGCATGTAAGTCCTTTGTACTATCCTGAACTGATTTCTCAAACCAAGTCTACTTTCATTTATATCAATTATCAAGTCATGACATGAACCCATACTGCATATAGTCTTCTCTTCTCTAATTTTCAGCATCCAAGCTTGGGGTTTAATTTTGCATTCAGAATTAAACATATGTATTGAAAATCAAGCTCCTTAGACATTCAGTGAATGTGTTGAAAGTTAAAATACAGTTTCTGAATCTGAGAAACATGTTCCTTACAAGTTAAACAAAACCTAAAGTTGCAAAATCACCTATTAGATGTGTAACCTAAGTAACATAAACTAATGTCATTCGTGAAAAGCTAACCTCAATAAATGATGAAATATATAAAGTACACAAATTATAGAAATTCAAAGGAGAAAACTATACCATTCTCTCATACATATAAATTGCTTTCTTGTTGACGATATTTTGCATGGTAAGATCTTGCCGTATGGACCTTGTCCTATCAAAGATAAAGTCATGAACCACTTCAAAAGGATGCTCTTTAGATTCCAGCAAGCTCATAAGGTAATTTAAAGTATCTTCCAATACATTTAGGGGCCGCACATCAGATGCTTGGACATATTTGGTCGATATAGTTCTGCAAAACTGAAGCAAAATAAAATATGAGAAGCTGCAGAAACCAATAGATATTGAATAGCAGACAAGACAAGCCTTTTAAAGCCACTTATAATGACATAACCAGGGGAAAAAAAGAAAATAAGAGGAAAATGCAAGCCCTGGACCTGTGTATTCTTAAAGTTAAAACCATACAAACAACACTCAATTTGTAGTGAAAAGCCAAGAGCATAAGTTTTCTAATTTCTCCTAAATACTTAGGCCACTATCAGATTTCAAACAAGATTGGCAATGTTGTATATCAGTTGATACTCCCAGCAGACTACCTTATTGACAACTTTTTCGTATTCTAATCAAAGATTTACTTCAATCCATCTAAGTTTCTTGTAATCCCAGTCCCTTTACACTATCCCAAGTATGTGCAGAATTTTAGTTATGGAAATTGATCAAAGGAATCAGGTAAGTTAGCTACTACATGATCCACGAACTTAAACCATGCTTAGCATTCCATTTCTTTTATTTTGGTCAGAATTTGTACACTTCCCTGAATGCTGTGATGAATTGAACAAAAACAATCAATACAGAAAAAAATATTTCTTTATCAACTTCTGGTCCAGTACTTATCGTTTCACAGTTCCCGCATCCTCAGGAACTCTATTTAACACCCACATATTACTCTTAACAGACAGTCAGACACATTGACTCTTGAATTGGTGGTTTCCTATTCACTGACATCATCAATTTGATTCACAAAATTAAAAGCACAAGGATGGTAGATCCTTCCTGAGACAGGGATGATAGATCCTTCCAAGAAGTACATATAAGTGTATATCTAAGAACAATCATGCTAGGTATACACAGAAGAATCTTTAATCCTATCCGCAACAACGTATAAAATACATATTACAATACAGGTTAAATACGAATTAAACAATATACATATTTTGTTAAGAAATATATTATAATCTAACTGTTGTAAAACATCAACTTCACATGTATATGCAGAATTTTTTATTAACCAATGTAAAAGCAGATACAATGGAAGAAACTTAATTACTTTTTTCACGGCAAGGGATGGAGATGATTTTGAAGGATTTCCATGTAGCCTCTCAAAGAATGCCAAATCACGGAGGTTTTCGCGCTGGATCCTCTCTCGTTCTGCAGATGGAGAGAAAACCTTTTAAAATTTCAACTAGATATAATGTTTTTTTTTTCCTTTTTCTTTTTTTGTTTTTTAAATTTACCCGGGCACATGTAGGGACAAGTTCCGACTAAAGGATGAAAATCGGAAGAGGATTGAGGATCGGCATCAGCGGCATCTTCTTGTTTGTTATTATTGAAGGGAACCCTAGCAGCGTTAGAACGAGCGTGAGCAGAAGATGAAAACTTGGATTGATGACGTGTCACATTGGAAGGGTATTTCCGGGTGTAAGAGGAAGAAGAAGAAAGATTGTGGGTTTGGTTGCGTGATCGGCGACCTTCCATGATGGTTGTAATACTAATAGTGGTACAGGTAAACACTTTGTTGGCATTGGTGGAAGAAGGAAGTGGTAGAAGAGCAGTGAGCACTTGCTGATTTAATAATTGACAGGTTTCAAGAGTCTTTGCTTGACAAGTGAGACCTAAGTAAAGTGTAACTAACTGAAGCAGTAAAAATTCATGAGAACTAAACTAGATAGTGAAAATGAGTAGGGAGTCGGGGACGGCACTACTTGCAAGAAAATCAGTAAGTAGACTAGAATAAGAAGTAAAATTTAAAAAATATAAAATAAAAATATATATGGATTCGTGAAAATATAAAAAAAAAAGATTTGCAACATTAATTTTATATTTTTTATTATATATTTTCTGTAACAATAATATTTATTTTCCGTTAAATATTCATTAATTGTTCGTCGAACGGTGGAAATGTGGAACAATATTAATTCTGTTTGAAATTTTTTCGGACAAATAATACTTTGCCTTACAATATTTAAAAGAAGATAAAGATAGGTTTAAAGGCTTCAAGGTAAGTTGTTATTTATAGAAAATCATACAAATTTTAAAATGTTTATTATTTATTTAATTAAATAAAAATATTTAAAATATCTATTAATAATAATTTTATTTTATATCCTTTAAATATATCTTAGATAAATCCATGATAAAATATCATCTAATGATGAGATTTGTATTGAAAAAAAAAAGATAATATTTTTAATATGATTTAATTATATCATTAAAAATTAAGTAATTAACACAATTAACAAAATTGCTACATGTCACTTACATGTGGTAATTTTCAGCTAATGTGTCAATTACAAGTTAGCATAAAATTATCATATAGAAAATGAATCAAGTGTGTCAATTGCCATAACATTAAGTATTTCATCATTTTTAACGGCTAATTTTAATTATAAAATATTTTTCAATTGCCATAATATTAGGTATTTCATCATTTTTATAAAATATCTTATAATTAGAAACATACCATGACACACTTCCTAGTTCCTATTGTTATAAGCAAGTGGGGCGGCTAAGCCGCCGGTTACTATGCACTTGCATAGTAACCCAACAAATCATGGCCGTCCATTCCTAATCAAGTTACTATGTTGCATAGTAAATGAATCATAGCCGTTCATTCCTTTTCATGTAATAGTAAATCTTTTACTATAAATAGGGCTATGATTTCATAAGTTTTTCATATTCAGAAATCAACAAGAATTTCATATTCTTGTTCTCTCTAGCTCTCTCTCTTGTTTTCTCTTATTCTTTCTTTTATAGCTTCAGTTTTATAACACGTTATCAGCACGAGGCTCTGATCAATTTGCTTCGAAGCACGAAGCTCTAATTAAGTTTCTTTGAAGTAAGGTACTAATCTTTTACTATGTCTAACCTTTCTCGCCTCGAATTTGTACCCCTAAACATATCTGGTAATAATTTCTTATCATGGATACTTGATGTTGAAATCCATCTAAATTCAATGGGTCTTGGAGACACCATTGTGGCCAATAATGACGCATCCCTGAAGGATCGCGCTAAAGCAATGATATTCATTCGTCGTCATCTTGACGAACCTCTGAAAAATGAATATCTGACCTTAAAAGATCCTGAAGATATGTGGCAGAACCTTCATGATAGGTATAATCACCAGAAGACGGTTATACTTCCTCGTACCCGTTATGAGTGGACGCATCTGCGTCTACAAGACTTTAAAACCATCAGTGACTATAACTCGGCTATGTTTAGAATTACCTCACAGCTGAAATTGTGTGGTGAAAT